>WEKY01056304.1:16026-56105 GCA_013390045.1 Picathartes gymnocephalus | reverse complement strand
AAAGACTATCTGAAAGGTTTTGTTTTGAATTATAATTTATCTATATACCTTATATACCTTTGTATATAAGGTATATAGATACCTTTGTGTCATCATGTGTGCTTTTTTCCCCCCTTTTTATTAGCTTTATTCAGCAGGCATAACGAAGCTGCTGGGTCTGGCTTCTGATGTGGGCATTCTAATACTGCAAGATACTCCCATGAAAATAACTTACTAATTAATATACTTAAAATTATGAAGTACATGATACAGGATCAAACTAAACCTAATATTTCTGAATGAACTTGTGTCTGTAAGATGCTGGAAAAAAAGCTTTGTGCTATGTAAGTCTTGCTATGGCTGCTGGTACTAGCAAATCCAAAAAGAAAGGGCTTTTGTTTTGGGAATTCCCTGGTTCTGAGGAGTCAGCATAGTCCCACAATGCCTACTGAAACCCAGTAATCTTCTCTTGCTACTTTCCAAAATAAGGCAGATTACAGACAGAACATTCAAACCACTGTCTGCTGCTATTGATGTCTGAGTAGAAGAATGGCATACATAATAATTTCCATCTGTGGATAGTTTAATATTAACAGCTTGTACCGAAGTCAGTTCTCTGATGTGTTTACACGTGTGAAAGTGCAATGTTTTTCAGACCATTGCTATCTAAATGTGGTGCTTGTAGGAATAAATCATACACTTGACTTAAAGAGAGGAGTGCAAGAAGCCTTGAAAGACAACACAGTTGATTGCAGTCTAAGTGTGGTATTTCAATATATTTAAAGATTTGTTTCTTTGAATTCACTTAATTACAGTCACATAGTTTAATTTTTAAAAGAAAGTCAACATTTGCATTGCATTAAAAACAGAGTTCCTGTGGTTACATAGATATCTAGCACATTACTTGGCAGTAGCTTCCTGTGAAGAAATCGTGTATGAACATATTAAAACTTTATCCTCTGCCTTTTATATAGGAAGGAAATGCTTGTTTCAACAAGTCTGCTTCAACGCTAAAAATGAAACTTCATGCCAACAGTTATTGCTGTTTGGTTTTTTAAAATAGACATCACTTTTCTCTGTAGTCCAAGCAAATAAAAAACCCTAGATCGTTATAATTTATTCTTTTGTTAAGGCAAACATTTTAAAATTGTAGGAATACTGTTGTTATTTCTGATGGAATATCTCAGTGTAAACTATAGGAATAATGTTGCAATGCTTCTTAGATATTGAATCTGCAAAAGGTTAACACTTCTTTGTGTAAGTTTTGAAAAAAATGTATATTTAGGAGAGTATAGGTTGTGTAGCCTGTTCTCTTCTGACTGAAGGTTACTGACTTGAGCATGTTTCTGCAAGCATGATTGCCAAAATGGAAGTAGTTGCTTTCTGACTCTTACAGAACATGAAGCTTTTTGGTAAAGTTTTGTCAGAATCCCTGGGACATTTCAGTGGGACTGTCAAAACCTTTTAAAACAAATAAGGCAAGCGGCAGTCTCTTTTCTGTTTTAGACTAGCCCATGCAGCTGGATTGCAGAGCTAGTTCTTGTCTTTGTTCCCAGGAGGCCACCTCTGTGGCTCAGCTTTTATTGTTTCCCAATAGTCCTTTCAGCATGTCCCTATGGTTTCTTTATTTCTGTGCCTGGAAGGAATCAATGTGAATGCTATAAGACAGTCAAACTCATCCAGGTAATAAGAACAGCTGAATCCATTGGTGGGGAATCAGTATTTATTTCAGTTTCTTAATTGCATTTTGCAGTGTATTTGGACAAGGTGGAAAAGACAGGAAGGATCTGCTGAGCTATTTTTACCTTTGGGGTACTGTCTTTTTCCTGCAATGACTGTACAATGATTTTATGCTTCTGGCTAATGTAGACAAATTGTTGTGTCTTCTAATAGCTTTCAACAAAGCTTACCAGAACTCACATGAGGGGCTTCAGTATATTTGAAAAATTCAAAGAAATTGAACAAGAAGAAGCGAGGCATCAGTTAAATAAAACTCATGAGGAATGCCCCATGTTGGGAAAAGATTGACGCATCTTCCTTCTTGGAATTAAAAAACCAAACCTTCGTTTCTTTTTTTTTTTTGTGGTTTTTTTTTTTTTTTTTTTTTTTTTGTGTTTTTTTTTTTTTTTTTTTTTTTTTTTTTTTTTTTTTTTTTTGGTCTTCAAAATAAGAGTAGGCAAACTGAATTCTATTAGTTATTCTCATAGTTAAAAGACAGTTGAAGTATCTGGATGTGATCAGTGGCACCAGCTTAGTTGGGCAGTTCAGTATTCAGTATATGCACATATTTCTTGGTGTTTGTTGTCACTTGGAAAATCATACTCTTGAGCTGTTAAAGTATAGATTACCTTCCTGGGATGATTCTTCTACAGGACTGTTTAGGATCTGGAACTGTGCAGGCTGTTAGTTTCCATGGTGTAATCTGATTAAGCAATCATTTCCTGGGAAGTTTCCAGACTTGCTGAGTCAGTAGTCTGGCTGGCTACCAGGAAAAACTCATTTATCTTTCTAACAAACCAGGCACACCAGCTGAAGGAGAGGGTGCTTTGTGGAGGAGATTCTTGCTTTTCCAGTGAAAATTGGGTAGTTCCTGGTTTCCTATGCTTTCAGGGGCTTAAAATTGTGGCATCTATCGGATGCTGGGAATGCTGGCATTTGAGAGTTGAGGCATCTTGACAGGACTTTTGGATGATATTTGGAGAAGAATCTTATGTGACAAGAGGGAGGAGGTACTCCTAATCACTTAGTCATCAGAGGATGTGGAAGATGCTCCAGGTGCTGCTGCTATGAGTTATCTGTCACCACCTTCCCTTCCCCTGCTATCTTTGAGCAGGACCCAGGGGTCACATTGCCTCTGGCTGGAAGAGAGAGGGAGTGGAGTCAGGCATATCAGGCCTGGGCATGCAGGAGTGAGACCAGATCCATAAATTCTGATGTCTTTTCTAGCATTGGAAAAGGTGAAACTCTGCTTTACCTCTTGACCTGAAGGCACTGTAAGTTGAGAATTGCTGGTGCCTTACATGGTGTGCTATGCTGCTGGCACGTGGAGCCCAGCACTTGTAGAATGGCAAAGAAAAGCTGAAATACTTTTTTCTATAAATTGGACTTGAATACTGACATCTTACAGTAGGTTTTCCAGTATTTTATCTTTCGTTTACTATCCATTACTGCTTGAGCTGTAGAGAACACTTATGAATTACTAACAAAAACTTAGTTAATTACCTGTTCAGGAGCACAACTCGGCAGCCATGTGAAATGAGAACTTGAAGTAAGTATTTCAGAAATTTTGTCTGTGCATTGACTAATATAAATTTTGAGAAAAAAACCCTACCAAACAACACAACAGCTTTATTCATGGTAACTCTATTTGATCAAGGTTGATGGTATCATAAGTAACTGTTTCAGAGTTATCTCAGAAACTATCAACTCAATGTAGAGCATCTAGAGTTCACTTTTTCTTCAACCTGACATTTTCTCAGAAACATATACTAGCACATTAAAACGGAAAAATTTGCCATCGATCTGAGCACAAAATATAGCAAATAATTTGTCCCACACTTGTACTGTACCACACCTGAGATTAGATCAGACATCTAAGTCAGAACCAAAGCTGTAGGGAAGAGTGTCTCTCTGTTAATCATAACTGCCCAGGATTAGTCTCAGTACATTTTTGCAACATTACTGAAGTTTCTGAAACCTGCAGGGCTTTGGTGAGGGAAATGGCCAAACCAGCTTTCTAAAATCCTTTAAGCATGAAGTCACCTAGGTCTAAGTAATTTGTACTTTGCTTTTAGTGGTATTTGGTTGCCAAAATAATTTTTGTTTAGGCAGTAATTTGGAAAATGAAGACAAAGAGTGATCATAGAAAATAGGTTTAATTTAGATGATATTAGTCAGGATTCTAAGAGAGATGATGGTGTTAGGAGATACTTGGATCACTTTTACTGCAGACAAGAGTAAGATTGTCAAGAAATAGCTCTAGTGATAAGAATGGTAAACTGAAATATTAATTTATTACAGTGACATAATGAAAGCAAGCACTAGAACTCTTTCCTTACATATTCTCTCTCCTTTTCAGTTAAACTTCATTTTAAGAGATTAGCATTATTACATGCGAAAAATCCACCAAATGTCCAGATTCAAGAAAGAGAGAGCAAAGTGTTTTGACTAATGTGTTGCAAGTAGTGATTAGAATTAAGATGAACCCTTTAGGAATTATTTTATTAAAAAAAATATTTACATTAAATTGTAGCATGCCACAAGTAAAACTCTTCTTGTTTTACTGAAGAGGTATCTGGTCATAGGGTAGGGTTGAGGCTGTAACTTGTAAGGCACTGAACTAGGACTATGAAGTAGCATCAGTCTGGACCAAAATTCATCCTGTTCTACACAGGCATAAAACTGAGAGGACTGCATCTCTATGTCTCACTGCTCCTTGTGAGCTTTCCCCTCTCCACAAACAGTGAGGGCTGGAATTTCCAGGTGGCTCGCACTAACTGAGCAATGCAGTTTGTGCAGAATATCTGGCTCATTCTTCTGTCCTGATGGTCTTCTGCCTTCCCTTTTACAGGCCTGGTGATCTTGACTTCATAAGACTTAGTGCAATTTGCCTTATAAATATTAGGCAAATTTTATTAGTAGTTAACAAGTATTAAATAAATTTAATCTTAAATTGAGACTAATTTTTTGGAGTTTTTAATACACATACGTGCTTTGCAGAGCATGAAGATTGAACCTCAGGAAGTAAACCCATAATATCAGAGCATGTACTCAGACTTCTTCCACTTTTTCCACTTTTATTTGTGGTAAAGAAAAGACAGATGCTTTCTTACACTTCTTTCAGTCTAGTTTCTTTGTGGTAACCTGGCTTATAAAATGTATTTTGCATATTTTTCCTTTGTTTGAAAGGACTGCATTAGTGCAGTGGATCTTTATGCCTCTTGGAAAAGACACCTAATTCTACAGTATAACCAAAGAATTTACCTTCATGGCAAGCAATCTATGTGAACTTTGTAAGGAAGAAAATTTTTTTTTTTCTCCCATGGCAAATATACTGTGAAGTCAAAGCCTGGAACTAATTCCTTAGTTTCTTCTGGCATTAAAATGACTTTTCAATTCCTCTTTACTCCAAAAGTCTCAGACAGAAGCATACAAACATGTATTTTTCCATATTTTGGTGACTGGGAAATAGTAATCAATCAGCCTTCTCAGATGGAGGAATTCCTATAGCATTATGTATTCGAATCTAAGCAGTGTTTCAAGTTAATGTCTACCTGAAGCTTCAGCTATTATAGTTTTTGAACAGTGCAGGCTCACTCTGAATGATTTATTTTCTAGCCTTCAGTTATCAGTTTATTTGCGGATAATAGTGAGAAGGTGCTGAGTTTTAAATTATCAAGCTGCATTTTCTCACTTTTTTTCCTCCTTTCAATGTTAATTGTGGGTATAGTTTGGTTGTTTCTCATGGACAAGTATTAGGAGAAGGCAGTTTTCTAGGTGAGTTGTTTTCTAGGTTAATTATAATATAAATATCTAAATTAATTTATTAGAGAAAATAAGGTAACTCTTTTTCCATAAATTCTTTGGATTTCACACCTTAGACTGTGTGTCTCACATCATATATGTTTATATCTATCTGTCTAGCTATATATATATGCATATATATAAAAAACAGGTATTTAAATGTGTATATGTGTACATATATATATATATACACACACACACCTTTAAATACCTATTGTGATCTATTGTGCATAATCTAAATGTGGTAAGGTTAGCGATAGCAAAATTTATAAATAAAGGGGATAGAAAATACTAATAGTTTTTGTATCATTAACCTACTTGCACATAGAACAATGTAATAATTTCCTTAACGTTTATACAAAAAATACAGCCTTTAAAAGTTACTTTTGATGTAAAACAGAAAATAAGAGGTAGAAATGGTTTTTATCAGAGTGTAAAATGCTTTTCTGAGAAATTTTGATGAGCATTTTAATTTTGATTAATCATTTTTAAAATAAAAACCTGCTTCAGGCACAACGTGAAGTATATGATAGTAGTGTTGGCAAAGATATTGTTCAGTACCATTCAAATATTTCAAAAGCAGTCTGAGAGGGGCACGATGCATGTTCTATTAGTGTTTAAAGGCACTTACATGACTTTTTATGACATATGAGTGTTATTCAAATTAGGGAATGTATGAATATTATATTCTTTTAAAAATGAATACAAAACTCCTTTTTATGTATTTTACAGCAAAAGACACCATCAGAATCATATGCTGGGCGAGAGAAGAGGTCGAATTCACAGTCCTACATTGGACGACCTATTCAACTAGACAAGATTTTATTGTCCAAAGTTAAAGTGCCTCACACTTTTGTCATCCACTCCTACACACGTCCAACAGTCTGCCAGTACTGCAAGAAACTTCTCAAAGGGCTTTTTAGACAGGGTTTGCAGTGCAAAGGTAAGTAAATGTCCTTTAGGAACATAAAAGCTAAGCATGATAAAATTAATAAATTAGTGTTTAAGTGGTTACTATATAGCCTTATTCATGGTTTCCTCACTAAACTGTCTATGTGTAGGCACATGTACAATTACACTGGATTAAGCTGCAGTCAAAATTACAGTAATTGGTGTTCTGTAGGAGCTGGCCGTGCAGCTGTTTATTCTTACCCTTGGGTGTATATCCAGTAGCTCACATTTTTCATTCACATGTAAATGATCTTGTGTTTGGCATAGGTGAACCTGTGCTTACAGCAGCATAGTTAACATAATGGACTATGTTCTTATCTTCGTTTTCAATCTACGAAGTTCTGTGTGTGAATTGAAGCATATAGCTGAGCCTCAGCAGCTTAGTGTTTTGGGGAGGTTGTAATGGAAGTAAAATAAGATGGGGTTATGTGAGAATTTAAACCCACATTTTTTCAGTGTGACTAATGTGCTCTCCAGTCTCATGGCATTGTATACCTTAGTAGGTGCTGAAGTGAGTCAGGCCCCTTGAATCGTAGCCTAGATTGCCGGCTCACCTTATCCAATCTTAGCCTGTAAATACAGAGCATTGTGCATGCTATGGGGTTGGAACGTTGGCTAATGGATGATTAAAATCACCTTCCTTCTATTACAATAAATAATAACTATCATAAAATTAATCTGTATACTTTGTGTTACTTCTATAAACCCTGCGAAAATTCAAAGTTGCATTCATTTAACTTAAGGTGTGATTCTGGTACAATTTAACTAAAGCAGAATACCTATCAAATCATCACCTGTTTCAGTTCATTTTGAATCCAGGTGACCTATGCAAATATTAACATGATTTAAAAAAAACAAAAAATCTAAATTTATCTGTAGTTTGGCACTCCTGTACCTCTAGTTGTTTTTTGGATTAATCTTAAATAATTACAAGGATATAGACAACCTTAGTATATTTTTTCCTTCCTGACTCGTTGGTTTTCATGGTATGTTAATAACATACCGCTCTTAGTTTAAGTAAAATGTGTTCATAAGCCAAAAGAAAACAATTCACGTGACATCTAAATGAAGTGCTACATATGAAAGAAGTAAAAAAATAAAAATTTGAAAAATAGGGAAGGACTGAAGGCACCCGCAGTTGCAAGCTGTCTAGAAGTTGCCTTGAGATGTGAAAAACAAATATTTTCTCACTTAAAAATGTTGGCTAGGGCTCTCCTGTTTCAATTTCCAATTCTCAGTATTTTATATGTAGTCAGTCTCTTAAACTGCAGCTGATACACTGCAGCCCATTCTGCTTCTTTCACTGGAAAAGCAGCTCTGGCTTTGCAGCCAAGAACTTGTATCTCCTCATCACTCCCCTAGATGAGTTGAGCACTACTTTGGCTGCAGTAGTGCTGCTCCACCCAGCTACCCTTGGAAATGCTTTTTTTCCCCTCAGAAACGTGCTTCTAGCATCTTCATCCTGTCCCTTCCACTGACAGAAGCATGCAGCCAGGCTAGTGCACACTCTCTGAACATTACTTGTGTTAATGAAATGATAGCGACTTACCATCTATAGGCTGAATGGCAGGAAAAAATATAATTGTGGCACAGAAAAAGAAATAATTTGGCTGTATTCCTTTTTTACTTATCAGACTGTAGATTCAACTGTCACAAACGCTGTGCTCCTAAAGTGCCAAATAACTGCCTGGGAGAAGTTGCCATTAATGGAGGTAAGTTGCATTAACAGTTGTTCCTGTCATTGTTTAAACCATCAGTTAAATAAAAGAGAAATGTAAAACTGATGTATACAAAGCCATATTTTTCCATTGCTTGGGAGTGGCCTTTCCTCTGCAATATTTCTGTTGTATGTTGAAGATGAAGTGTGGGAGGAACGCTGCAAGTGGCTCGTATGGCATCAGTTCGGAGTGTGTTTTTTCCAAATAGGTAGCACTGGCAGACAGCTGAGCTCTGCTACAGAGGTGATGTCAGCAGCAAAATGGCTCTGCGATAAAGCCGGGTAAATGCAGATTGCCAGAGGAAAGCCTAAAACCACACGTGAAATGTTGGCACTCACCTGTCGGATAGAAGCCCAAAATTATCTTTTAATGTGAGGGGAGAAAAAAGTGGTTATGGATGATCTTCCTGAGAAGGAAAAACATATCTAGAAGAACTAGGAGTGCCCTTCAGAAAAAATTCCACCATTTACTGTTGGCATAAAACTAATCATACCAGTCATCACAAATCGAGTCTTGACTTTCTGCTGATTTTCCCATGCATGTCCTGCTGGTTTTGTGTTAAGTATAGGACTGTATGGGTAGGCTTGACAGATGGTACTGGAGGAAAAAAGGAGTGGTAGATGCGTTGTTGATCGCCTTGAAAATGTCGCTTTCCTGTGTGATAAGGGAATGAGCAGAGTTGTGAAGTGCTCAGTTTCTAATGCATATTACTGTGTTAAGTTGTCAGCCTAAACTGCTTCTGAGGTTAATAAGTATTACCTTATGATGCATTCTTTTTCCTTTAAATCAGTGGTCTACTTTATTGAAGACATAGCAAGAATTTCCAAAATTAGGAATGTTAACTAATATTTTTCATAGTATTTCTCATAGTAGTGTTACTGCATCACTATGAAGTTTTAATGTTTAATAGGAAAATTACTACAGATACTAAGTATCCCACTTGAAATGTGAGAAGGTACATGATTTTCTGGAAAGTATTTGATGTCTTTGCCCTGAACGTCCTTTCTGATGCACCTCTCACTAGACTCTTGGAGTCACTATTATTTTTTCTTTTTTTTATGCCTCGCTTAACCATTAACCATTCCACAACACAACTATTTCTTCAGGAGTGCAAGTAATGTTGCCAATGGAAATTTGTGGTTTGGTTTTCAAAAACTAAAATATTCACCATGATATGTTAATTCCATTGATAGGAGTGTGAAGTTGTAGTGGTTTTAGTTCGCCATCCTCAGATGGGATACTAATTTAATGTAGTAGGTTGAGTCCTTTGGCCAAACACCAGTGCACCCACTAAATTTCTTTACTCATTTTCTGCTGTGAAGTAAGGATTAGGAGAAAAGCAAAGCAGGCTCAAAACCTTAAAAGGTATAAAGGAAGTTTTATTAACTAAAAGAAAAACAAAACTAATCAGAATTAACTTTCAGACGCTTCTCCTCCCCTTCCCCCACCTCATTTTCTCCTTCCCACAAACAACGTAAAGAGACAAAACTTGAGACTTTCAGTCAGTTTACCACCTCTAAAATAGTCTTTCTTCAGTTCACTTAGGGAGAGGAGTCTCTCCTGCCATGCCATGGAGACATTTCCACAAGAACACAGTTCTCTGGTGGCTCCAATATCGCAGCGAATCAGCTGCCCAGAAAGGAAGTCTGTTCACAATGTGAAAGTCCCTTCCCTCGACACACAGTTCTTCCTGCAACTGCTTTCAAGGGCTCATCTCTGTCTCATGGGGTACTATTTTAAGGATGAGATTTTCTAGTAGAAAAGCAAAGGGTCTTCTTTTCTCTCTCTCTGGAAGTAAGGTTTCTCCTAGAACAAGGGTTTTCTTCTTTCATCCCTGGGGCAAGGTTTTTCTTCTTCTATTCTTGGGAGTAAAAATTTTCTTCTGTCTCTGGGGTAAGGATTCTCTTTTTCTATCCCTGGGGCAGGGGTTCTCTCTCATTTCTGTGGCAAGGTTCCTCATCTCTCTCTGTTCAAAGGTTCCCATAGATCACAGCTACTTCAACATCTGCTTGTTTCAGCATGGGTGCCTTTGCTCAGGTTGCAGTTAGAACACTACCTCCCTCCGATTGCATTCCTGAGTTACAAGGAATAGTCTAGTATAGTATAGTCCATTACTATGGTCTTACAAAAGAATTTCAGCTTAAAGCATCTCTTCTTTTTCCTCCCTCTGGGTTTTGGCTCTTCTTTACTGACCTTGGTGTCTCCATGTTGGTTTTCTCATGTGCTTTCACTTTTTCTCCTACTCGAGAGAGGATTGATGTCTGTAAGTTTCATCTGTGCACTGGAAGATTTGTGATCTCTGTGTAGGTCCTGCAGGTGGTCACATGATCTCTGCTAGATAGCGGCCGAAGCTGCTGCAAACTTTTCCCAGGGAGAGGAGCGGCTGGGATCTCAGCAGCCAGGCCAGGATTCAGCTGCGGCAGGATCCCAGCAGCCAGGCCAGGATTCAGCTGCGGCAGGATCTTAGCCACGCCCGGCCCGGCTGAGTGGGCCTTGCCTGGCCCAGCCCAGCCCAGCCCCGACTGAGCGGGCAGAGCCCAACCAAGTTGGCCCCATCCCGGCCCTGCTGGGCTGTGCGGGCCCCCTGTTGCCTGTTCAGAAGCTGAAAGTAAGAGAGAGAGATTCTCAGGCTTCTCCTTTCTTAAATGTGAATCACAGAGGCGTATTCAGCTTCTTAAGTGGCTAAACAGAGTTCCATTTTAGAACTAGCCAGCTAATTGGTTTTCTCAGGCCTGAAGGAAGCAGTCAAGTTCCTTACAGGGAAAAATCACTTTTTAAACTACAACAGAAGTTTTCCCTGAGATTTTCAGTCAGAGAAAGTAACTAAATCTGTTAAAAGTGATAAACTTTTTCCTGCATAGATGCAGTTTTAGAGAGGAGTGATTGATCTAAAGTGCTGTGAAAAGACAGGAAGGAATGTAAACTTTCTTTCTGCACAACTGAACTAAATGAACAAAATTTACACTTGTTTCTGAATTACTTTTCCAAATTCCCTCTTCTCATCTGAGACAGCTGTATTTCATTCCTCCAACACACCCCCTCTGCCCTCTCCCTACCTTTGCTTCACAAGCAACATGCTACTTTTGTTTGGACTTTCCTCCTTACACACGAGTCCCATGCTGGGCTAGTGGAAAGTGATAGCTTGTCTCAGGAAAGCTTGTCCAGAGTCACTTAGGTTGAGAACACATATTCTGGGTTTACTCCAAGTATATTCCTTGAAGATTGTAATCTTAAAATTTATAGAACTTGGCTTTTATACACCAAATAATATTCTTAGTATGGTATGCATGGAATCCTTGTAGAACTCTGAATTGTGTGTCCTGAATGATTGATAGAGGGTCCTTGGGATTATCAAAGGCAGTTTTATCCTGTGTCTCATTTGTATTTTCAGAGTAATTTTGGTTCGCCTTATTTTCAAACTTAATAAACAAAATACAGTATCTGTCATTTTGTCCATCTGCTGTGTTATGCATCTTCTCTAAAATAGTAAGTGAAAGAAGAGCTGAAGCAATGAAATTCCAAGTGTGGTGTCATTAGTAAATGCATTATATACTAAATGTAAGGAGTTATTTTTAACAGACTGTAGGTTTATTAAAAATAGAGATTTTAAAAGTGTTGTAGGAATAGCAAAGAGAGAGCCTTGCACTGTGAAGTATCATTCATGACTGAATGACTGGTTCTGCTAGAGATGAAATATGTGTCTCTTAATCACACATCAGTAATTTGTATCCAAATATCTTAAGACTACTGTACATGAAAACAAACTTTTCAGATGTGCGCTTCTAATTTCAGTGAAATGCCATCAATTCCAAGCATTTTGCAGTCAGACAATTCAATGTGCTTTTTCTTGTGTTACATTGCCTACGCTGGCTGTCAAGAACCTTCCTTCACACAATTAGGCAAAAGTTGCTTGGAGAAACTATTTGATGTGTTCTATGTGATTTTAACCTTACTTCAAATTTCTGAAACGCTGCAACATCCCAGAAAAAACTGTCTTTACCATCAGTGTGGACTAATGATTTTGTATTCCAGATAAATCCATTCACAAGCAACAATGCAAGAAAGAGTTGTTTATTACTCTGCTTAGGCATATCTAATTTGGAAATGGGAAAGTTTAATATAATTTAAATATAAGCTGGATGATACTATTAATGCTATGCCATAGTCAAGTTAAACCCTAAGTCTTTGGTTTTGGTGCTTGTTTAATATTTTTTTTCTAATGGCAGGGAGCATTGTTTCAGTGATATTGATTATTGTGCTGTTTTGTGCAAGCTTCACAGGAAACACTGTTCTTATGCAAAGGAATATATAGTTCACACTATAAGTAATTGTCTACTTATATTATCTAAGTGCAGGCAGTATACTTCCAAAGAGAACTTGAGTTTTTTTGAAGCTTAAAATGTGCCAGGATGTTGTAGTTGGAGCAGTGTATGTTTTTAGGTAATAACTTGAGAAATGATGTTCCAGACCTTCTTAGTCCTGGGGCTGAGTCTGATGTGGTCATGGAAGAAGGGAGTGATGACAATGACAGTGAAAGAAACAGTGGCTTTATAGATGACATGGAAGAATCTATGGCTCATGATTCAGAGATGTCAATGACAGGATGCCATAGTGACAATGGAGAAATGCAGGATGCTGATCTGGATCATGATGAGTCTAACAGGATGATCAGGTGAGCTGGGGAGTGAGTGTACCTTCCATCTTCCTTTGTATTTATTTGTATGTACCTAGGGCTCAAGAGGGAATCTGCATGATCACTATTCTTACACATTTAGAATGGGGAATGCTGGTGAAACATGCGTTTGAAATTGCAGTGAGAATGCTTCACTGATTATATTCATTAGTAATTTAAGAGAAGCTTTATTGTCAAGTTGAAATAACATTTGAAAACGTATGCACAAATAGTTTCTACAGGTCTGTTCTTGTATGAAAATGATGTGAAGCTATTTGTGCATAAGCACTAGTAAACTATTTATTTATTTATGTATTTATTGTTTACTTATTTTACAAGTCATTCTTTCCCTGGTTTAACAGTGCAATGCATGGTCATTTAAATAAATGAACAAAATGTCTAAGTGGCTATGGTATAATCAGATCTAGATTCTTTTTTTTTCAGATGCCTTTAGAAAAAAGGAAGGTTTGACAAAGTAGTAATTTGAAGCAAGTTACAAAATAGATTAGTGCTTTGAAATGACTGCTCAAGAAGGAAACAGGAACTGTTGTGCAACGTACCTCAGAAGAGAATTAAGAGAAGAAACATTGTTCACTTATTGGAACTGTCCAAACAGTAGGGAAAAAGTAGGAATTATTCATTGCCAGGGAACCTAAAATGAATTAAGGTAATTTCAGCTGCAGTTTCCTTGATGCAAGGGATCTATACCTTTAAGAATTATAACACATTTTTCTTTCACCGGTCTATTTGACCTGCAATTTCCTCTTTTATTTTGCTTGTTGGGAGTCTCAGTAATATGTTCCCCTTATTTCTGTGTTACTGTCATACACCTGTTACACTAACAGAGAGCAATCCATTTCAACAATATGCAGCTTTACTTCATGCAGCAGTGAAATACCGTCATGTTTATCTGCATAGATACAATGTGCATGATATATAGATACCTTGTATCATGGAAATATGAGCCTGTACTTAGATCATGAAATCATTGTCACAGAACATTTTAAATTTCCAGGTTTTATTAAGCAGATAGCATTGCAAGTTTTCAAAATAAAAATATCAAGTTGTACTAATAAAACATTTATAACTAAGGTTTATAACATGTTAACTTGTTAACATCTATAACATGTTTTACTTATGTAAGGCATATTCCTGTATTTAGTAATACCTCTCCTCAGTTATTTCTAAGGGTAGTATCCATATCTGTGGATGTTTTTAAAGTGATCTATAAAAGGCAAATAAAAAGCAAACCTTTTGTCAGTTCAGACAAGAGTAGCTAAATAGGAACTGCAAATGGTTTGATCATTTTGAGGCAGAAAAGAGATGTTAACTATATGTTACATACTTAATTAAACTTTCAGATAGCACTTTCCGCATTTTGACAGGAAACTAACCAATTCATAAAAGTTATTTCCAGAATGCATTACAGTGAAGCAGGGCCATCTGCACACGTCTACAGTCACAACAACTTTGGGAACTTAATGTATTATTCTTTTTCTAGATGCTATCAGCCCTTTTTTGTTGGAGTTGTTGCACTGGTAGATTTGCTAGCAGGGCATAATACAAAAGCAGTGTTGTGCTCTGTTTTCACATACTATGCAGCATCACTGTTTGAATTTCTGCCAGAAATAACTAAGCATTCATGTTTAGGATTGAAGTGGATTGAGTCCATATTCCATTACACAGAATCTGTTAACTCTAACAGCAAGGAAGATGGGCTAGGTTGCTTCTGGTTACTACCAGATTTTATCTGGTGTGCTGTCGGGCATGCTGATTCACATTCACATTCCCATGCCTTCCCAGCTTAATGTGTGTCAGCTGAATTGTAGAAAGTTGCAGTGTGCATACTCCACAAGGCAATAGGGTTTCACCTTAAGTCTTTGAGGGTAGAGTAGCTTAAATCTCTTTCTCTGAGAGGTTCCAGCAGATTCTGTGCTGTGCCTGGCCAGGGTGTGTGCAGCTGGGCAGCTGACACATTTTCTACTCTGTAAACTGTCATCACTCCATTGTGTGTTTGAACCCAAGCAAGATCACAGGACAGTAGTCTGGTGGACAGTGTCTATGTAGGTTATGAGAGATTCAAGATCAAGTACCGCTCGAATCATACATAGCACAAGCTTGAGCAATGGCTCCCACAGCCTAGCTAAGGCCCTAGTCATTTCCCCATTTTCTTAGCTCATCTTTAGAAATATTTTTGGAAGTGTGTATGTAAGCCTTCAGAAGGTCTCTGAAACTCCCCTGGTGTAGCATTACAGTCTTTTTTCTTTGTAATCTCAAGATACTTGGAATGACAAAACAAAATAGTGTACAAACTAGGTCTGTTAGCAATGATAAAAATAAATGTGGATATTTTGTGTGTGTGTGTGTGTATGTATGCATATATTCTGATTTTAAAGATTTTTTTCTCTTTTTGTCTAAAGTTATCTTCTTTTTAAAAGCCTTTAATGATTTATTCTTAAGCCCTTCAACCAGCAACAATATTCCATTAATGAGAGTGGTGCAGTCTGTGAAGCACACAAAAAGGAGAAGTAGCACAGTAATGAAGGAGGGTTGGATGGTTCACTATACAAGCAAGGACACACTGGTAAGAATTGTTACAGAAAGCCTGTCTTCCAGTACATGTTATATTATAGTATAGAATCAAATTCTTACAATACTCTGATAATTTACAGTCACTCATGTAAGGCATTTTTTGCAATTTCTGTGATTCCTAAAGTCCCAGTTTTTACCATAACTAAGACTGGCACTGCTTGTAAGTGCAGGAGACAGATAAAAGGTGCAAAACCCATCTGATTATATCTGTTGCATTATCATAGGCAGCCAAATGTAAAGTCCTTCTTAAGGAAGTGAAACATAAAGGGTTCTGTAAAGTAGCTTTACATTCTACCTGCACTCTCCCCAATACCTTACTGCCCATTGAATTGAGACTTTTGTAAAATAGATTTAGTGTAGAAAAAGGCTATTTTCATTGCAACCTGCTAAATCATGAATAAAGTCTTCAGTATGTGACCTTCAAAAGTGAACTGGGGTGTTATAAGGGATACAACAAGAAATTTCAATTGCTTTTGGTCATATATATCAGCAAATTGTGCTGAATGTAATGCAGACATCAAAATGACATTTTAAATTTTTAAAACTTGCACAATTTTAACAGAGCTATAATAAGAGCTCTATAAATTCTAAATTAAATTATAAAGTCTTCATTAAAATCTTGTAATAGCAATTGGGTCATTATCATTCACAGTGCATCTCTTCAAACTAAAGAAACATTTTGGCAGTGGTGCTTTTACAAAATGAACATTTGATTAATTTACTAGTTTCTCATTGCAGAGAAAGCGACACTACTGGAGGCTGGACAGCAAGTGCATTACACTTTTTCAAAATGATACTGGAAGCAAATATTACAAAGTAAGGAATATTTTTCAACCTCATTTTATACCAGCAGAATATAAGGGCTAAATTGCTAAATTGATGCTTACTAAAAGTACAATAGTAAAACTTCTATCTAGGTTTCAATTTTTTTTCTTTTTAAATTATTTAAGCTGCATATGTCTATTCTGCTTTTCACAAACAAGTCTCTGATCAGAAAGGCATCAGCTAGCAAGGACCTATAAAATGTGTGTTGTGGAAATGAAAAGTTTTTATATGACGAATCAACAGGGTTTTATTTTCTAATGGAGTTCTCTTGATATATGTGGACGATTTTTTTCTGAAGGAACCTCACTTCTCTCTTCGATAAGTTCAGTTAAATAATTAAAGTTCTATTTAGTCTTGGACAGAATCATTTAGTATTTTACCATCAACAGTCATCTGTGTCACAGAGTTTCAGGTTACAAGAGCCTTTCTGTTTGTACAAAAAACATGTGGTAAAAGACTACAGCTGATATCATAAACTAATCAAATAAAGTTCCTGCTTATGTTTTATATGTTGTTAATCATATAAAAATGAAAGTGAAATATTTCTTTCATTTTAGGAAATCCCATTGTCTGAAATTTTGTCTCTGGAACCTGCAAAAACTTTCACTTTGCTGCCTCAAGGAGCCAACCCTCATTGTTTTGAAATAAGCACAGCAAATATAGTCTATTATGTTGGAGAAAACATAGACAACCTCTCAAGCGTTCCACTGAATAACAGCGTTATCAGCAGTGGTATCGGCATAGATGTGGCACGAATGTGGGAGATGGCAATACAGCACGCCCTGATGCCTGTCATCCCCAAAGGGGCATCCACTGGCTCAGGACCCAGCCTGCACAGTAAGTCTATTCATTTCCTCCATTTCTGATAGGGAGAATCACATCTCAAATGACATTGCTCTGTCTTCTGCACACATTGAAAGGATGTATTACACAGCTGGTAAAGGCTATTCTGTCATGGCTTGTCATTTGTCTTCTGT
The DNA here is from genome assembly GCA_013390045.1 of Picathartes gymnocephalus. Taxonomy (NCBI): domain Eukaryota; kingdom Metazoa; phylum Chordata; class Aves; order Passeriformes; family Picathartidae; genus Picathartes; species Picathartes gymnocephalus. Next base: position 38,868 of record WEKY01056304.1, on the reverse strand, counting down.
ATTATTTTAAACACCACAATTTCTCATCCATGTGTTTTCAGTTTATAGTAGGGCAACTGTATTGATATACAAGATGCAGATGTTTTAGTGAGCATATAGTTATGAAATTAGTAAGGCATCTAATTCAAATTTGCATTGCTGGTGTGAGAAATAGCCTCCTTGTGCAGAGGGATGAAGTTTTCTGGGCTCCAGTTTAGAACTGATAGAGTTTTTTTCCCATCTTGATTGTAATTTATGTTTCTAGCTGTCTGCAGAAGCAACTCTTCACTCTTTGGGTCACTGCAGCATAGATGATATGCTCCTTTCATCATATTTAAATGTACAGCTGCCTCAAACATTGTCCCATGCTGAGATGAAAAGAACTCAAATGTGAAGAACAGCTATTCTAAGGACAACAAGGCATGTGTGTTATCCGGGACCAAAAGGACTGAATATATCTTAGCTTCCAATTTACAAACCTTTGTGTAATTGTCTGGCAAAGGTGACAGTTTATGTAAACCAGATATGAGACCTGTTTAAATCTAGCTTCGATACTGATAATAAAGTAGCACAGAGCAAACAATTTCCCACTACTAGCCACGTGCTGCTGTGGTTGTTCCGTACTTCTGTTCTGCCTAGTCAGTGTAAAGAGAATTTGGATATGTCTACATAATTTGGATTAGACCTTTTGTTGCAATATACCTCACTTTAGCACTTGACATCTGGATGCTATTAATGCAGCACAAAATACTAATGAGACCACAAACCCTTCAGAAACCAAGTAATACAACAGGCTGTGGCATTGCATCTCCAGGCACAACAGCTCATATATTAGATTAGATGAGCAATTTCCTTTGCTTTCTCAACTGGGATCTTGTATAAAATGGTGTCAAATTCTGGATGTCATTTCCATCGGACTAGTTGCCTAGTGCCCCTGGTTTGAGTCCAGTGTAGCTAAACAAACCACCTAAAATGCTGGACTGGGCATGACAGCTGTCTTCTCTCCCTTCTGGGAAGTTTGAAAAATTTCTTTACAAGTTAATAGTTATCTTTGGATTATATGTGCAAAAATTAAGGTCCTCTGAGGCATTTAGAACAATTTCCTGTGGACGATGAGAATGATAGCAACCTTCTTTCTTTTGCTCAAAGTCTAAGACTTGTCCATGTCTTTGTCAATGCTTTTTTTCATGTAAACACAGCAGTACATGTATTTGAAAACAAATTGGCAATGATTAAAAACCTCTCCATAACAGAAACATTCTATGCCAAAAGCAGTCTTCCTAAGGAAAGAGTATAAGCCATGTGAGGCAGAAGTTACTCGTGTTACTTACTGCAGCTAGGATTGGTGCTGATGGGTAGTAGCAAGTGTCTTCAGTGTGTAATACGGGCCTTATAGTAGGGGACACTCGTTTTGAAATTTTTACTTAAGCAAATGGAAAGTCAGCATGAATGGCATTCTACGCAGGAGACAGAAGTGACAATGCTCCAAAGAAGCATGCTTTCCTTCCCAAAGTATTGTCTTTATGTAATGCAGTTACCTGTAGGCATATTCTGAATTTTTACTGAACCCCTCAGTAAGTTTGCAATTCAAAATGCTTATGACTTGCTTATAATAGCCTAAGCTCTGAATTGATAGAAGTTGGATCTTGTGTTTGTTGTATTAAAACACAGGTGCAAGGTTTTGTTTCCATTATGTCTGTTTTAATTTTTAAGTTTTAATAATGTCTGTTAAGCCAGTTGAAATGTGTACTACTTGTAACAGTATGCAGTCTAATTTGAATAATTGCCTTCATCTGAATAGCATCAAATATGTTGTAGGTGACTAAATAAATCAAAATTATTATTAAATCCACTAAATAAAACCAGTTTAGTTGCAGTTGTTACTTGTATGAGATACAAAGCCTCAAAATAGAATGTGAAAAAGCAATAACAAGCTTATAAATGGAAATTATGAGACTTCACTATTAAAAAATTATTAATGAATTATATAATTCTGTTTTTTCCCTACACTGCAAAACCGTTATTCAATTCATGTGTTTGTGGGCTGGTATCATTTTATATTAGCTAGTAGACAAACAAGCTGACCTAATTGGTCCAATTTCTAGACCTGTCAGTAGATACCGATGTAATATGAATGTCATTTCCTATTACTACATGTTTGGACTAAAAGCACAGCAATCTAAAGTATATTTTGCTTTCTTCCCCAGGGGATATATCCATCAGTATTTCTGTGTCAAACTGCCAAGTCCAAGAAAACGTGGTGAGTGTTCTCTGGATGCTGGTGCTAGACATGCTATTATTAAGCTTGCAAAGTCATTGATCTGCTTTTCAAGAGGCATGTTAGGGGAATTCCCATCAGCCATTCCTCACTTACTTTGAAGAAATTAACAATTAGCTTTTTTAACTTCTGAGAAAAAAAATCTTCATGGCACCTTTTCTCAAGATGCAAGAATTATGTGTGGGTAATTTCACAGACTTTAACTGTGGATCTGTGGAGGATGTTAATTACTAAATGGAAAAAGTGAGGTGTAGAAATTACTAGTTCATGAAATTTGTCAACGGAACTTTGTAAAACTGACCACAAACCTTAATAATTATACCATTTCCCATCATATCTGAGAGATCAGAATATTCTGTGTTGTATGAAGATGAATGTCTATTCCAAGGAAGAGTTGCATATATCGTAACACATAGAGAATTCCAGGTTTCTTTGACTCTGGGACAGTTAGACACAGGTCATGTGGTCAAGTTAAGCAGTCACACTGCTTGTTTTCTGTCTCATGGCAGAAGGAAAAAATAGATACTTCCTGCAGCCAGCTAAAGCTTTGGGACAGCTGGTAGTTGTCAGAAAAAGATTGCAAAAAGATTGCCTGCTAGGGATGTGTCCGTTTGTTTCCTAACAAAAAGAAAGACAGCCTTTATTATGAATTAGGCATTGTTTTACTCTTTGTTGGAAATGCTGCTGGTTAAATACCAGGAAAATAAAACTGAGCTGCAAGATTTTGATGTTTGTTTGAATCTCCCTAATGAATCTGCTAACAGCTTGTGCTTTAGCCTGTGTTACAGCACTGAGAAATAGTGAGACATGAGACTGCCTCTCTGGCACACATGGAATATTTTACTCCTCTCAGTGAACCTGTTGAAGATTCATCAGATTTTACAGCAATTACAGTTAATATGACTTGTAAGAAAACACACCTGAATTTTTTGGCAGATAATATGTTTTAAAATGTACTGTACTAAAAGAATGCTACTTCCCACTAGAAAAAGTAAATGAAATACTAATTTTCTTTCCATATCCTTAGGGCTTAATATCTGTTATGTTTAAATAAACAGGATATTAGCACTGTATATCAAATCTTCCCAGATGAAGTATTGGGATCAGGACAATTTGGAATTGTTTATGGAGGTAAGGCTTTGGTGTGTTGTAAAATTGTGCTTAAGATAAAAATTTTCTTGAATGGGGAAAGTATTTGGACTCTGAAATGTGGGGTTTTTTTCAGAAATTAGTGATCTTTTGTTTCATTTAAGTTGTATACATTCAACAAAATATATGTTTATGTTTTGTGTTGATGAAGTAATTTTGTAGGTTGAAGTTTTCTGCTCAGTAGTGGATCAGTGTATATCAATAGCTTCATATTCTCTGTAAGTTCTAATAAAGCAAGCCCTGAAGTGCAGAAAGTTGTTCTTTTAGAGAGCTGCAATGGATGAAAAAAATTTATTCTTCCTTCTGTGTTTCTCTTTTTATTTTCTTATTAATTTTTCCTCTCTAGTTTCTCCTTTTTTCAGCAGTTTTTTGGGGGTGTATTTAGGTACAGCTGTTGTTTGAGACAGTGTGAAGTGAGAGCTAACAACAAATTTCTCACTGAGGTATCTCTGACTCTCTGATAAACCTGGAACATGCACTAATATGCCTAAAGGCTATCACATATTTCATTATTTGCTAGTGTGGAGCTACCAGTGAAGGACTAAGCCTACAACCAGCCAGTTGCAGAGAATGCAGCTGTAGCTTATATATATATATATATATATGAGAAAACTAGCTTTGCATCTATACTGTTGAAATACAGAGCTGACTTTCTCATGTGTTTGTTTCTTTCTCATGTGTTTAAACGGCTGTGTCAGGCGATCATAAGAAAAGTTCTGTTGTCAAAGGGTAGAAAGAAGAGAAATAACAGCAAACTTTTAATGTCTTATCTGCAAACTGGCTCTGATAATTACTTGGTTACGGCCATTTGCACAACCCATGAAAGGGGAACACTTTTCATAATTAATCATGTTAATTGATAGAGAGCTTTTGTTTTATTAATGCAGGAAAGCATCGCAAAACTGGAAGAGATGTTGCCATTAAAATAATTGATAAACTAAGATTTCCAACTAAACAGGAAAGTCAGCTTCGTAATGAAGTTGCCATTTTACAGGTACTTTTCTGTTCTTTTTTACTGTATTAGCTCCATTATTTCTTTCTATAAATACTAGATAATAATACAATGATTTTAAGTTATAATCACTAGAGTTTTTTCAAAAATACTAGTATTTTTGCTGCTTGTTTTCCATAAACAGCCAAGAACAAATGTATCAGCAATGTCACACAAGGAGTTACAATTTCTGCAGTTTTAAGCACCAAGCACAATAAGGAAAATGTATGTTAAACTAATTTGAAAATTAATACATTCTCCTGTACTGCCCCTGGAAATTTTGTCCCTGTTGCCTACAGGTTTGGCACACAGTTTAAATTCTGAAATACCGAAACATTGAACATTATCTGATTTAGGTGGGGATCTGAAGTCTGGATATGTAATGGTAAAAGCTACTGATCATATTGAGAAATCTACTGCTATATTTCTCTTTAATAGAATCTTCATCATCCTGGAGTTGTAAATCTGGAGTGTATGTTTGAGACGCCAGAAAGAGTCTTTGTTGTTATGGAAAAACTCCATGGAGATATGCTGGAGATGATCTTGTCAAGTGAAAAGGGCAGATTGCCAGAGAGAATAACTAAGTTTTTAATTACTCAGGTAAGAAGTTAATTAGAGTCCTAGAAGGAGATTTGAGGTCAATTATTATCACTGTGTCTTATGTTTTCCTTTTGACATAATTTACCTGTCTGGCTTATGAAAGTCTGAGTAAAACAGGGGTGGTAAAACAGCTTTCTTTACATTACTGTAAATTATCTGATGGATAGTAAACCATTAAGAGGACTTAAAACTAGACACATGTAGAGCTGTTCGCTGCTGGATGGAGGGGACGTCAAGCTACAGTTTCTCATATGATGGAAGAATTAAGTACAAGAAAGGAAAGCACTAAAAGCAAACTGTTGAAGAACTAGAAAAAGAAATTTGACCCTCTTGAATTGCCCGATATGAAACCACTGCAGTTCATACTATGCACTGTTACACCTATTTTCTGTGTTGAGATTGGATCTCAGTGATACCTGTGACTGAATTTGGCTTCCAGTATGATTTCTGTTAACAATTTGATCTGGGGTTTATTTGAGCTTCCTGTTGTTATATTCCTGTAATATTATCATACTGCTTCTTCGGCTGCCTGAAATACTGGTTTAAATTTAGATACACACATTGGTAGTGAGCCACCTCACAGCCAGAGAAGCCCATGTTTCAGCAATCAGGAAAAAAGAAAGTAGCAGGAACAACAGTATTATTGTGTTTATTATTATAAATTTCTTATTTGGAGTAGAACTTAACAGGTTTCTTTATTTCCTGGCTTTAATGGGCAAAACTGCCACCAGCTTTAGAATTTGATTTCTTATATTCACAGGTTTGTTCAGCCTTCTCACCAATCACTGCCCTAACACAGTGGCAAATTTTGTCGTCCCCTAACCAAACACAAGGAATCGAGTTAAAGTCACACAAAAAGGATATCTGTTACACTGTTGCTGTATTCATATGTATGTAACAACAGAAGTGCATAGAACGCTCCATTCTTTTTCTTGTCAAAAAACCACTTCAATTGGATCATATAATATATCTGTGAAATGTTTTTAGTTGAATCTAGATATGAAAGGTCATTCTGCAAATGTTACTACATTTGAAGAGTTCACACACAAAAGAGTAAACAAATACTTAGAGCCCAGTTTTTAGAAGATGTTTATAATATAAACTCTTGGAGAGGGAAAAGTCATATTTGATGCACTGAAACATCAAGAAAACTTGAGGCACAGCATTTTAGTTTTTGTTGGGTTTTTCTTTTGCATTGTTGACATTCTTGTAAAAGGTACATTCTTGTTGGATTGTTTTTCTTCACACCAGTCCTTGCTTCTCTGATCACTGATACTGTTTAAACAATATAAAACAACCAACCATAATTTGATTTGTTTATTCACAGATCCTTGTTGCTTTAAGACATCTTCATTTCAAAAATATTGTTCATTGTGACCTCAAACCAGAAAATGTGTTATTGGCATCAGCTGATCCTTTCCCACAGGCAAGTAGAAAATGCCCTTTATTAAGATAAATTGTTCTAATTAATACATGCTTAGCAGTGGTTATGTATAAAGAAGGAAATTCTGTCTGCACAGAATTTTTAGGTAAGAAAAAGCTGATCACTTATTCAAACCACTTTATAAAGAAGTCATGTTTCAAAATCCTTGACTCTGTCATTTGTCTAAAATATTGAACTAGATTTTCAAGTGTGACAAGCTACTTGTGTGATCATTTCTAATTTGCTCAGCATTACAGCACAACTTACTTGGTTGGCTGATTTTTTTCCAGAAATAAAGGTATTTTTCTGAAAGTTTGGGTAGGGCTCATGAAGAACAAGAGCGTCTTCTTTAATTCTATGAATTTAAATGCCAGGTAGATCACAGGATATTTAAATATATTTTCTGACTGGTTGTATTTCTCATTAAAAGGTATTTTTAACAGCTTCTCTTACCTTCAGTCTGCAGAGTTCATCTGTAATCTCCCTCAATTGCCCATATTCAAAATGAGTACTATTGATAATTCTTAAATAATATCAATAATTGGAACGGAAGGATCTTTACTGAGTTGTGAGAATTTTCAAGCCACTAAATCTGTTACTTTGTAGAACTCAGACAAGGAAGTTTGCAGAGAGGCAGAGTATAACTAGATCCACAATAAAATAAAAGTGGAAGTTTAAGAACTAAATTTTGTCAAGTTGCTTGTTTTAAGAAAAAACCATAGGTAAAACAGTATTTCTGTTTGCTGTGTTCTTATGCTATGAATGAATAAGTATTACTATATATTACTACTTTCACCAGGAACCTGAGCTGTTAAGCGTATCCAAAACTGTGTTTTATTCATGGAATGAAGGAACAGAAGAGATACTATGGACTGGTAATCTGGTCTATGGTTTCAGTGGAATAAGGGTATTCCTCTCAAATAGGAGTTTAAAGAAAGTATCCTTGGAGGAACAGTAGAGATGCACCTTGCAACTAATTGATGATAAAAATTCCTCAACTATGTATTTGATAATAAAAACAGTGTATGTCTTACTATAGCATTTTTCATTAAACAGGTAAAACTTTGTGATTTTGGCTTTGCCCGAATCATTGGAGAGAAATCATTTAGGCGTTCGGTTGTAGGAACACCAGCCTACCTTGCTCCAGAGGTTCTGAGAAACAAAGGCTATAACAGATCTCTGGATATGTGGTCAGTGGGTGTCATCATTTATGTAAGCCTCAGTGGTACCTTTCCATTCAATGAAGATGAAGACATACATGACCAAATCCAGAATGCTGCTTTCATGTATCCACCTAATCCATGGAAGGAAATTTCTCTTGAAGGTAATACCTATTTGTGGCTGTTCTTATATAAATACTAAAAAGAGTAGATGTATTTTGCTTTTATATTTTGTTCCTGTACATAACGGCATTAAAAAAAAAAAATTCCAAGTAATGTAATGTGTCTGTTTGTGCTATCAGCTGCTTTAGACATTGCCTGCAGACCATATGTAGACTGAATATGGCATAATCTTCTGGCATGGGATCTCTCCAGGAGGTGTTGAAGGAGGCACATAACCACCTACAGATGAGATTGCCATAGAATCTATGGGGAGCTTCAGCTGCTGTAATTGGTCTTGTGTATATTTATTTATGTGTACCTCATCATTCAGCTCTATTGCATCTGCAGTCTGTTTCTTATTCTACTTGTTCCAGTAATTGAGTTAGTTTCAATAGAATGCTGTACTCTGATATCTCCGTGTGGAGAAGATAAAAGTGAACAATTCCATAGATGAGATTTCTGGAAGAGTGTGAGAAAATGTCATACAAGAGACTTTATGCAGGGGGGAAAGGCTTGGAGATAACTCTGAGACCTTTGAAACTCGAGTTCTGGTCAATGGCACCAAAGACTTTTGATAAAAAGAAAAGAAAAATGTGACTAGTTCTCTAGGAACATCTTTAAAGAAGGTAAATTAGTTCTGTTAAAAATGTCTCTAAACATAACTAAGTAGGGCATCTAACAAAACTGGCATTTCTGGTTTCACCAGCATTTTCACCTACATAACATTTTCAGGCAACTATATTTTCTTCGGGATTTTTTTTTTTTAGTTCAGAATTTTGGCAGGATTACTTTGTAAGTCTTACAGCAAAGAAACATAATAAGCATCAGATTCTTATATCCTTTTGTGAATTGTAGTATGTGCCAAACTGAATTACAATATTAGCATTTACAATTTCTGGTATTTACAGTACTGTTTTTCTGGTTTGCAGGTAATATGTTTAACATACCTGTTAAGCAGTGTGCCTAATGCTTACTATAGTATATATTACAGCCATGTGAGATTCTCTTCTGAAAATGCTCTGAGAGAATTGTTTGTTATTTTATCTCAGTGGCAGATGAAGTTTGAAATCTGTTGGAGAAAAAAAAAAAGCTATAAATCTGCACAATTATACACTGAAGTTCTCCTGAACCTCCACACACTTTGATATGTAAGCTGACAGAATCTGTTGGCAGCAATGCTTTATCTGTCGCTAGAGATAAGCAAACAGCAATCAACACAGGGGAAGCTGCAAGAAATTGTCTCCCACAAGTTTCTACTGTGGTAGACAGAAGATCAATTTTTGCACTCAGAGGTGAAGATTCAGTAGAGCACCTACAGAAAATTCACCTACTTGGGTGTTATCTCTCCATTTAGAGAGAATCACAGCCTTCATTGAGAGTTGATGGATACCAGGCTGCAAGCATGCAGAAAGGAGGGAAACACACTTTAACAAATTACTAAATTGAAATCTGCTTATACATTGTGATTTTATTATATATTTTGAATTGGTAGGTGATGAACCAGTCTGTTGCGCTAAATGAAAACCTGGAAAATGTCTGAAGAGATTCCATTATCTCTAACACAGGGAGTTGAAGTCTGGATCTCTGTCCAAGTATTACTTGATAAGGCTGATTTCTAGAGCTCAAATTTGAACTCAAATTCCATGTTACTTAGGGAAAATAAAGGAATGGTTTCTCATGTCCTGCTCCATTCTCCTGCCCCTCTGGACCTGCCGGCTCCATCCAGCTTCTGTTACCTCTGACAGTGCAGCATGGTTAAAATGCAAACCTGTCCTGGATTCCTAACACATCTAATCTGGATTACAGTTCTGAACATTGCCATGTTAATTAATGCTGCAAATGATTGAATCATTTAGGGGAGAAACACAGATAAGAATAGCTAAACTTATTTATTGCCATCTTCTATTTTTATTGTAATCAGAGAGGAAAAAGCCTGTATGTCTTTGAATTTAATACATAGTGCAGAAATTAGAGTGAATGATGCTGTGTTTACCACCACTTTGGTTTTAGTCCACACTACATGCTTTTCCTGATACTTGCTAAAGAACATATTAATTTGTGAGCTGCAAGGCAGAGGGTAGCAAAACTTTAAAACAAAAAAAAAAAGGAGACTGATAATATATAAACAATGTCTGGAAAAATAACAACAGTTGTAAAGTAGCCTGAATATTCCCATTATATGTTACATAGTCAATTACTGGTCTTTAAAATTGTCTTTTAAAATTTTAAATTGCACTGATGAGGTTATAGATTCATAAAAAACGTAAGACCCATAACGATTTAACTGCATGGTAATATTAATAATATATTTAAAGTCTAACAGATTCAGAGGAAAACCACATGGAGATAAGTTGTATTTTGGAGGAAATGTGTGTCATACTGTGCAATATTGTGGTCTGTGTTAGTTTATTTTCTTGATAGTTATTCTTTCTGTAGCATTTTCTAGCAATTCTTAAAATAAAAATCTGCAGTCACAATCCAAGAGGAGACAGAATCTTAATATTTTTTGAGTGCCAATGTTTTTAAGTCACTATCAGCAGTTGTCTTCTCTGCCAATCATTTATATGGTCTAGTAATTCACTGAGTCTTCTCTTTCCATAATGTGTCTGTCAGGTGTCATAACTCCTGGATTAATTTAATCAACTCTTCCTGATGAGAAATATAGTTTTTTTGTGTAGTGCTTTGTCCTTCCTTTTCCCCATTAAAATGTAACTTAAAAACTTAACACCTTTCAATTTTGTAGGTCTCAGATTTCTCCACTGGGAATTCTGATTTTTGCCTAAGGGGCTGCATTTTTCCATCTTTTCCCAGTAACTTCACTCTTTTGAAAGAACACATCCCAAAACCTGAGTCTATTTTTGGATGTCTAAATAGAATTGTAACACATTACTTGAGATAGGTATTTTTTGTGGTAGACGTTGGGTATGTTTTAGAAAAACAGATTTTGTGAGAGCCATTCAGCATTTCATTGCCCAGTCTGTTTCTGCTCTGTCTTCAGTGTTTGTCAAGCCAGGCTACGTTTCCAAATTCACTGACAATTTGAACTTATTTCAGTCTGCATTGTAGCGTTTTGCTAGATACTGATATAGAGGAATCTACTTGCAGAAATCTTATCTATTTTATAGCTTTAAATTTCACATATCTCAAACATGGAACCTGTTTTCAACAGCTTTATTGTTTGTTTGCAACTTTAACCTTCCAGTCTACTATCATTTCAAAAGATTTATTTTGACTTAGCTACATGTTACAAGACATAAATACTGCTAAATACAAAGGTAGAACTCCATGATGGATTTTGTCTCTCTACCCGTAAGTTTATTTTAGGTAGTATGTCTTCACTGTGGTGGCTATTCTTTTCAACTGTATGATGCTAAAATGTGCTATGTCAAGATTTGAATTATTCATGGTGTGATTCATTCTGCTGTTGTGTTTTCATAAAACATTGTATTTATAATGCTTTTTTCATCAGCTACCACCAGCACAGCTATTACTACTAGCCTGATGAGCTGTGCGATGTGCACATCATTGATTAGGTGCTTCACATTACTTAATATTACTAAAATAATTTGGGAAGAAACAATGCAATTCCTATCATGCATTAAATTTGATCATGGTGTCCCTGTTACAATGCTTTGTAGTCATAAGTAAATACCACGGCTGCCTTCAAGCCAGTATTTATTTATACTTGTTACAACATAATGTGAATAGAAACTCTGAGTGCTTCACATGTTAATGAGAAAGTCACAGGAATGAGTGAGCATTGAGTACGAGGAGGTCAATGCATGTTATAGCTCAAAGATGCTCTCTGCCTCTGTAAATGTTTAGCTAGCTGTTGAAATGGAGGTCTTGGCTCTACTTACACATTTTCTAGGGTAAATTGGTATTAGGAAACCTCTCTTGTAGGGTACAGCTTAGAATTGCCAAGGATTTCTTTTGAGAGTACAGCTGAATCTATGTCCCTTAAAATCTCAGCCAGCTAAAGACCATTTTATGCTAAAATAACTACATGTACACTAGAGCATTTGTCAACAAAGCTGTATTGACCAGCAGCAGGAAAGACATTTGTGTGTATGAAAAAATTATGGTAATATTGACTCTAGTCAATTAACCTATTTTTAGAAAAATCCAGGGCCTAGGAAGTCCTGGGCCTCCTATATTAGTGGCAGCAGCTTAAATTTTTACAAATTATGGCACTAAGAATAGGTAATATTCTAGGTGTAGTTTAAAAATTCTGAATCAATTATAAATTTATCATTACTTTAGGACTGCATTTTTTTATATCCTTAAGGTGATTTCTTGTTTATAACTTACGTAAAAGGTTTAAGTCTGTAGGGAAGGGCTAAATGGATGATATGTTTGTAATAGGGTTTTCAGATATTTTGTAAACTTCTGCACTTATGTGTGGGTCACATCCTAATTGAGTTAAAGCAGTCATTCGTATGAAAAGTAATTACTGTATTTATTTGATACTTACAGTGAAAATTGTGACTTCGTCTGTACTACAATTAATTATTTACCATATTAATAAACTTGCATAGGCAGTATAGAGTCATGAACCTCCTCACTGTGAAGGTTCTTTCCAGTGAATTGAAACTAAGAGCCGTCTTTCCTAAAATCAAAGGAATACAGAGCTTTCTGAAGTTTGCATTTGAATCTTTCTGTTGGGGATTCTGCAGAATGATCACCTATTCTACTGGAGTAGTTGGCTCGTTTAGTCCCTTTAACAAAGTCTCCAGCTCCTGAAACTTCATAAGTCCTCAGCTGACTGCTTACACTATCCTTAAATCATGGAAGGTAAACAGGAGCCCATAAAAGTGTTAGAAAAAGCACTTCCATAATCCTCTCAGAACTTTCACTCGGGTCACCTTCTTGATGATAACCTGGTGCATACCTGTAGATTGTGTGCAGACCATAGGTGGTCTTTCTTAATGCTCTGAATTTATTTAATTATTGATTTTGCAGAGAAATACTAAAAATTTTATAAAGCTCCTAAAATGTCTGACAAGGATTACTTTAAAGCCTAATTAAAAAAGAAAAAAAAAACCTGTGAAAATGCATAAAAATACTTTCAAATACAGTGTAATTACTACCCTCTCCTCAAAACTGCTTTATCTTTCTAGACAGAATATTTAGTTTTGCAACAGATGATACCCAAATTTAGTCCCCTGAAGTTGTATGTCTAAAATAAATGTTAATGCCTTCCACATTTTTATCTTCAGTGTTTTTAAGTAGTAAAACTCAAAACTTAATCATCAAACAATTACGTGATTTTGTTTTTTTTTTTAAATTTAGAAATTGAGTCAATGTGAATCTTACTGTTCATTCATTTTACGTGAACTGAAGCTAGACTAAACTTTGTAAGATAGTGGCTGTCAGGACACTGTCAGAACGGGGTGGGGTTTTTGTGGGTTTAAACAGAGAGAAAAACTGGGAACTTTCCACATTTAAGCGCTTTCCACTTTTAAGTGTTTTAATTCCATCACTCACAATGTCATTATTAAACTTCCAAGCTTCTGCTTTTCTTTACACAGCACTGTTCTTTTGTTGCCTTGCCTGTATCTCTCACTTGCATCTTGGCTTCTGTTACTCAGACAATACTCTTACAAGTTCAAGAAATGGCATTTCTTGAATTACATGATTTCCTGGTAAAAAGTAGCAAAAACCCTTTACTGTTGAAACTCATGTTTTCTTTCTTCACCTAAGTTTTAAAACTTTGAGTAATAAAGCAAATGAAATTGTATCAGATACTTTGAGTTTCTACTTCATCTATACTTCTTATAGTCATGTTGTATTTCTGCTTATTTATTTATTTGTGTTTATTTCTTAAGAGGCAAGTGATAGGCAAAACTTTCCTGGCAAAAAGAACCCTAGATAAAAAACTAAAAACAAACAGCAGAACTGGTTACAGAGACAGCAGTATTCCAGTGGTGAAACAAGCAGACTATCTCTCATTCTCGTTCTCGATTGCTTGATACTGACAGTTGTAACCATCCAGGGAAGCTGCCTTTTCACTCTCATTATAGTTTTCTTCCCTGTCTTTTTTTGTGCGCCTTCTCTAGTGATTTTCTTCTAGACCAGTGCCTTTCTGGTCTGTTCAACAAGCCATTGACAATTTCCCCCAAAAATACAAAGAAATACGCTATTACATGTAATACATCCTTGTCCTGAAGTGAAAAAAAGGGGCAAAGGGGCCCTCATCCTGTTGTAACTTGAGGGAGGTTGAATAGCTAAATATGATTTTATCACTTGTAAGGCTCACAGTCATACCTGCTTCCAGTGAGTTGCACAGAAGGAATGTATTAGAGACATTATCAATCCTCAGTGGCAGGAAGAACATTCAGTAGGTACTTGACAGTTTCTGAGGCACATGCTGGGATATGTGCACCTCCATCGCAGCAGTTACCAGGACAATCAACCCTTTCATCAAGTTCTTGACCTATTTTCCAAACTGAGATTCATAGTGAATGATTGAAAAATGAACTCTGAAGATCATACACACCCAAATACCACTGAAAATAATAAAGAAATGGTAGCCCTACTAAATTCACAGTCAGCACTGGCTTATGTATCAAAAGACAGACTGAAGTCTTACTGTAATTCTGCTGAATTTAAGGGTAAGTTGAAAGCATTGCAGAAGATGCTGATGTTTGCTGATATACTGCAGTGGGTAAAGGACTATGTTTTCCTCTTTGTAGCATCAGATAAAAACAATGGACACTACATTTGACGGGTGATACCAAATCCATCATGTATGACTGACTTTCCAATCTCTTTCCTATAGCTTGGACCTTGAGAATGTCTCTTATGAATAAAGAGGAAGAAGATTAACCCTACTATTTTGGAAAAACAAAATAAGTTTTAAGAATGGATACCATCTGTCAGTAATGGTCTTACTGAACATCCACTGACTTTCTTATCCCACATACAGTTCACCAGCATTTTGAGAAGGAATAAAATAAACATGAGTTAGAGAATTTAGCATTAACTGTACTTGATGCTAAAAGGGACAGTAGATAGGAATTTGTTTGTCCGCAACAGAAAAGTAAAATTAGGACCATCTGTTCCAGGAAAAGAATGGCTCAGAGCCTCTGGCAATGCTTTTTTTGTCAAAAGTCCTGAGATTTATTTTCTGTCATTCCCACAATTGCTTTAATTTCCAAGACAGTATTCATCACCAGGAAGTCAGGGCTGCTTTAGTGATAGTCTCCTATAGGTTTATCTGTCAAACTTACTGCATAAATTCAGATAGACTGCCATATGCATTCCCATTTTCCTGGATATTGTTTTCATTGTGCTCTGCCCCATGGCAGAAACACAACATAAAGCCCTAGATGGCAAATTGAGCCTGCAGAGAGGAAGTCTCTGTTAAAAAAGAAAAGTTTTTCCATATCATTGTGCAAAATACCTCAGAGATAATTGGCTTAAAGAATTCTGTCCCATCTAGTAGTCTTAAAACAGACAAGATGACTTTGAGCTCCTTCAATACCCAGCTGGCAACAATATCCATCTGACATGTTTCAGACCCAGTGCTCCTCAGTAATGCCATGTGTCTGTGTTACTTTCAAGACCATCTTTCCCTGTCACCATGATACAAACAGAGAAATAAAGACGTAAACCAGCGTACTTTGGACATGCCAAGGGATAATGTGACAAAATGGAAAAAATTTTAGGAATATTATCATTCCTTGTGGCTAGTCAGTTATTCTGGAATAACAATAAATTTCCACCAGAAGACTTGCTGAACATTTAGCACCACCTAATAGGATTTAACCTTTCATTATAGCCTCTTTTTTTTCTTTTTTTTTAAATTTTTGGTTTGGTTTTTTTTTTGTAATTGCATTCAAAGCTCATCAGTCTCATTCCAGAGATTTTTCCAAATGGGTCACACGTTGCAGTTCCACACACTGGTCATTGGCTTGTGGGCCTCATCCTTCAGGCACCACAGCACATACACCTACAGTGTGCAAGAGCTGGGTTTGTTCAGCCTGGAGAAGTTTCCAGTGAGACCATATAGCACCTTGAGCTACCTCTAGGAGGCTACAAGGGAGCTGAAGAGAGACCTTTTACAAGGGCATGTAGTGACAGGACATGGGGTAATTGCTTTAAACTGAAAGAGGGTAGGTTTAGTTTGGTTGTTATGAAGAGGCTGGATATTAAGAAGAAATTCTTGACTGTGAGGGTGATGATACAGTGGAACAGGTTGCTCAGGGAGGGTGTGGATGCCCCATCTCTGGAAGTGTTCAAGATCGTTGGACTTTGAGCAATCTGATCTAGTAGAAGGTCTCCCTGCCCTTGGTAGGAAGTTGGATCTTTAAGGACTTTCCAACCTACACCATTCTGTGATTCTATGAACCTCAGTGAATCATTGACTCCAAAACCATAGAAATGATGAAATTTGTAAAAGAAACGCTCTCACTTTTCTGAAACTGCACTGTTGGCTAGCAAGTAGAAGCAATGCTCAGTTCAAAAGAATAGTATTGCAAAACATGGTGACTTACAAAACCTAGTTTCTCCACTCAGTGACTAGGAAGGTGCTGCTGTCAGCTAAAAGTGACACTGAAAGTCTCAGAAAAAAAAAAAATATATATATATTGTATCCTGTGGTACCTGAAGAATACTGTTCTTGGGAGGAAAGTGTTAAAGCTGGAAGATTTGGCAATGAGGGAATATTTTCACTCAAAGTGACCTTGCACCTTGCTGCTAAAAATATTGGTGTGGGAAAACTCCATTTATTATGCCTAGTGTTGCTCATCCTCTGCCTCTTTTGAGAAGTAGAATTCCCCTGTAATGATAACACACTCTCGCAGACAGGCTTGAGCCTCGTGCTGGGAGAGAGATCACAAAAGCACAGCCTTCAGATAAACTGTGGTTGCACACAGCCCTTTGATATATCGGGGCAGGCAGTACCCCGCTTCTGCCAGGATGAACTGAGCTTAACGGAGCCGGTGTCCCAGTGTCTGTGCCACTCGGTGGTGTTAGGGAGGTAATGGAATAAACCTGGAATAAAGCTGGAGTAAGAAGGGATTACTGCTCTCTTTTTACAACTGCCATGTCTGTGTAGCTCTCTGTTTGCACGTCCTAGTTGAAACAAATACATTTAAACTAACGTCTTCCAATATTATTTCTTTTCAGCTATTGATCTCATAAATAATTTGTTGCAAGTGAAAATGAGAAAGCGCTACAGTGTGGACAAAACGTTAAGCCACCCGTGGTTACAGGTATTTCTACAAATTCTGTGGTTTTACTTTTGAATTTAGACTCCAGACATATAACAAATCTTCATCTTCACCAATTTGCCTATGGTTTCTCATTAATTTCTGAAGTATTAGATTCCAATGCTACACAGTCTCATGCTTTCAAAATACACTACAAAAATATTTTATCATATTTGTCTGCTGAGAAAATGATGTATATTAGAAAAACACTTGTAGTCATTTGACTTACATTATTTCATTGCCTGGAGTTTACTCTGATGCACTTCTTATTAAAATTATTCAATGGTCTTTCACTTCACAGTCATCACAAAAACTAGTGGAATTGTGTACTTTCCAGGAAAATACATTAACCACGTTCAACTGAATTCTTCAACTAAAAACTGAAACGTAAGGAATTTTTAAGATGCTAGCAGCCTCTGTCTTGTGCTCGCCATATGATATGGTATATTTTTTTATCCTGGCAGTAGCCAAATCACTGCAAACTTAAGGTCTAAGACAGAGCAGTGAGGAGCCAGGGCCTGTCCCACCATCCCCAGTCAAGGAGCAGGGAAGCCTGGGGACAGCCCAGGCCAGGGCATTGGGTCCCTCCCTGGGCATGAGGACAGGCTGAGGCCAGACAGATGCATCAGCCTGTCTGATCTCCCAAGGTAGCTTTGTTTGCATTAGGAAGGTAATCATGTCACAGGCATGGCATAGACCAGATGCATAATCCCCAATCCCAAAGGAATCTTTATCAAAACAGAACCTGAGTCCTACTTTGGTATCTTATAGCTGATACTGTTTCTCAAAGTAGATGGTGACCTTCTGGTATGGGAGGAAAAGGGCTGTAACTGCCCATGCTGCACCCGACCTTTCTCAGGGATATTTATCTGGAGCTTGCTTTCTTCATCTCAGATTTCCCCTCCCTCACTAGTTCTTTCCTCCAAGACTGCTCTTCTCCCTGGCAACCATTGCAGAATGCATTTTCTTGAGTCTTTGGGGCCCAGTAGTGTCTGGGCTAGGGTCTGCAGCAAGGTTGGTCGCTGTCTCACATGACAGGACAGGGTCCTTCTCCTCTACATCCACTTTTATTGCTTGTGTAGTAGTGAGTGGAGGTGAACTAAGATGAGGCAGTTCAGCAGCAGCTCTAGCACCAGGGATGGGATGAGTCCTCTCTCTAGAAGAGTCCTACCTTGCAGACTAAGGAAAGATAACAGTGGTACAGGGCAGTGAGACTTAGCAGTGTTCTCTGAGAGGATGACTGTAAGAAATGGACCAAAGCATATGAGATACTAAGGACGAAAGCTTTATGCAGTCACTGTGTTTGGGTTTTCTCTTGCTTTGGCTATGTGGTAAGGATTGTGTCTTAGGCTCAGATAAGATGAAGGAGAAAAAAGAAAACTGGATACAGGGTCATGAGTAGAGATTAGTCTGCATGGGGCTCTATTCCTGCAGCTTCATGTGTGCTTTGGGTGGGAATAAGACATTATTAAACTTGTATACTTTGGACAGATGAGAGGCTGCAGAGCATGATGGTCTAAACAGCATGAGACTCAAACTAACTTCCAGCCTTACATTTGACTGTCAGCATGGAGTTCCAAACTACCTTAATGTTTAGATGTATACGTTTCTTTAAGCACACCAGTAATTGCCCAAGTTCAGAAAAGGCGTTTTTTCTTGCCCAAGCTGAATTTATGTTCTGCATCATTGTACTGAGATGCTGACTCAGCTGTCTTGAGTATCTGATACAGATCACTAGAATGTACATATATAATTTAAAGATGTTTCTTCTTCCTTATTCATCTTGTGACTAGGGTGAGGAATTGCTTTACCACAGTGCCTCAGTTAGACATTATGGCAATCTATACATATCCGTACATTTTGCAAAACAACCTGTAACATCTCAATACTATTAACAATTTAATAAAATTAATTTATCAAAAAATCCTCTAGAGATGAAATTTATATCTTTATGCAAATTGCAACTTTATATTAATATAATATATTTATGTTGTAAGATTTTTCCATTCTAGAGCAATAGGGATGACCCTTAGATAGCTGAGTTAATAGCACTTTGTGTGTTATTGATAGCAGAAGGGAATATAATTTATTTTAGGAAATCTAAAAGTAATACTGTTACTCTTTTTCAGGACTACCAAACCTGGTTAGATTTAAGGGAACTGGAATGTAAAATGGGGGAACGTTACATCACCCATGAAAGTGATGACTCCCGGTGGGAACAGTATTCAGAAGAACATGGCTTGCAGTATCCAGCACACCTTATCAGTCCAAGTGCTAACCATAACGAAAACACCAAGCTAGAAGAAACAGAAATGAAAGCCCTCAGTGAGCGTGTCAGCATCCTTTAAGTTGCATCCCCTATAATCTGTCACAACACTGTGGAATTAATAAATACATACGGTCAGGTTTAACGTTTGCCTTGCAGAACTGCCATTATTTTTTGTCAGATGGGAACAAAGCTGTTATGCTGTTACACTGTTGATATATCTGAGTTGCCAAGACAAATCAACAGAAACATTTTTGTGTGACCAACTGTGTTGTATTTACAAAAGTTCCCAGAAACACTAAACTTGTTATTGTGAATGATTCATGGTGTATTTAATGTATTAAAACCTGTCTCCACGGTGCCTTTGCGAACGAGTGTTTTTCTTACTTGAGCCTCATTTTGGTAAGAGAGAACTTTCCCATGAAGATATTGGGGGTTTTTTGTGCATCGTTAGTATTGTAATTGTAAGCAAACTCTTGAAGAGTAGATTATAACTGCTGTTCTGTGAACAACTACTACCATTTGGATAAAAGCTTTATTTAGTGTTCTAAAAATAGAAAAGGCAAAAAATAATGATTTGCATAGAATTGTACAGTTTCAAAGCAGATAACTTGTGTGTGTGTATTTGTGTTTGTGTATATAGATACACATGCATCCAGTATAACTTACTCTTAAGCCTAAATGCCTTAGT
This sequence comes from Picathartes gymnocephalus, assembly GCA_013390045.1. Classification (NCBI taxonomy): domain Eukaryota; kingdom Metazoa; phylum Chordata; class Aves; order Passeriformes; family Picathartidae; genus Picathartes; species Picathartes gymnocephalus. Next base: position 18,954 of record WEKY01056304.1, on the reverse strand, counting down.
AAAATATAAACTGCATGTCAGTTGTATTTCTCCTTAAAATATTCTTCTCTATTATGAATATTCTCTAATATGTACATTCAGAAGCTAAAGAACATGTTGACTTTGTGTATGTTTTCAATAAAAGTCTTGTTAAAATAGGTTCATTGATGAAATTTTCTGTTTAAAGTAATCCTGGAGTGGCATCAGAAGTACATAGAATAAGTTAATTAATCGTTAAGAAGACAGTGTGGAGGTGGGTGGGAAAATGCTGCTGAATAACCTCTGTACCTCTCACACATATTTTATAAGAACCTAATCAGACTGATTTTTTATCATAAGCTCAGTCAGTTTTGAAACATAGTGAGGGAGTGGGGAAGTTGAGGATGCATTAAAGGATGTTTAGTTTTTTAAGAAATGTACTCTTTCTGCTTTTCCACTGAGTTCTGCTGAACTGACAAGGTATTGCAGATCTTTCTTGCTCTTCTTCCCCTGAAAACTTCAAAGATACTTATTGTCATTTTTAACAATTACTTAGACTACCAATGCTAAGCCATTTAGTTTTAGCAGTGAGAGACATTAAGACTGCACTATAGAAACATGTGACAGAGTAACTTGGTGAAAAGCTGAAATTTATTCTACACTGTTGTCTATCTTGGAAAAAAAAACAGTTAATGTATAGGTGTTGAGGACTGAGGTCAAAAATGCTCAAATCTTGGCTTTATGTTAGAGTCATGAGCTCTTCAGTAGATAAATCCATTCTTGTATTGAAGAAGAGTTTTGTCCTGAGGAAAATTTTGCCAAATACATAACATGACTAAAGCCAGAAGAATTTCTCCTAGGTATTTTGCACCTCTGCTGGATAGTTAGTAGGTACTATAGAGGAAATGAAGAAAAGGCACCTCTGTTCAAACAGGAAAAAAAGTTATTCTAGGAAATAAAAAAGTATTGTGAAAAGTTATTTACAAATTGCTTCTTCTTCCTCCCCACCTTCTTTCCCTACTCCCAGTTCCAAAAAAACCAAAATCCTTTTCCTCTTAAGGTCTCTCATAATCCTGGCCTTTTGACATGTTCTAAGCAGCTCTTGTTGGGCAAGGTCAAATGTGTTGCCTATTCTGGCAGGCTGTATTTTCTGCCATATATATTTTCCATCAGGATGTTCCTACAAGACTATAAATTGGCTAATCATTGGCCATTGTTTATTTTTCTTTCAGCCTTAAGCTTAATCATCAATTGGCTGTAAACATAAAAATAGACTTGGCCTGATTATCAAATTTTCTGTCAGTACAAGTGTACGTGCATGTGTATATTTAAAAGTAAGTCCACTTACAAGTGCACTGGTAGACTCATGGATATATAAAGATTATATATATTGCATTCTCTGATGACTCCAGGGGTCAAGTCAAACAGACTTTTCTAAGAGGAAATTAGGAAAATTACCAGAGTCATATAGACTTTGTTCAGCTGCTGATATAATGACTGCTCATAAGGGGCCCAGCACAGAAGTGCCTTAATTTTGTTGTGTCCTTTCCTTGGTACTAACCAGTAACAGATTTAGTGCTCTGCTTTCATTCTGATCAATTTAGGTGAGTTGGGATTTTATTAATGACTTTGTTTCGTTTACAATTAGTGTATAACTCTTGAGCAAAGGTAGTTTTCACAGATAAATTCTCAGAAATATCAAATAGCATACTGGCACTCTGTTCTTAATATGGACAGTAGTCAAGAGATTAAGACAGAAAGCAAACCACTGCAACTTGCAACAGCATGTCTAAGAAGCTGGGTGACAAAAATAAAAACAGTTCAACTTTCAGTGAGGGAAGAAGAACATTGAGTACTTCTACTAAACCCCAATGTCTGCTGATTTCTTCCATAACAATGTTTAGCATGAACATGAGTTTGCTAAGCACAGACCTTTCAATCTTATAATAAACTTTTTCAATCTCATGGAGCACTTTTGATAAATTGTTTGCCAATGGAACAGAGACAAAAGTACAAATAAACTTCTATCCTGAGAAACTTTCTGACTAGCTGCTAAACATGATTTCCAAGGAACTCTTATTACTAGGGGCACATTTCACTTTTTTTCCTCTCCATGCCTGTTTTGTTTTTGTGGAGGTTTTTGAGCCCTGAATATTGCTTCATCACTTTAAGAAACTTGTTCAAATATTCATTGCTTTTCAAAAAATAATCTGCCATTAGCCAATATAATACATTAAAATTTTCCCTGCTGCTGTTCAAAAATACTACACTGTGAAATTTGAACTGTTTGCATTTCAGCCAGACAGATGAATTCACTGATTCCTAACTCGTGGCCTAAATGGAAACTTGCTCTTCCAGACACATCAGCATCAAAAAGTACTGAAGCAAATCTGGAGTTGTGTTGTCCTGTATAATTTTCCTTTGGTTTTGTTTTTTTGGGTTTTTTTTTTTTTTTTAATACTCAGGAAAAAGGAATGGTAAGCTACGCTGTGGTAATATTTCCATGGCCTTTACCATTTTCCGTTAGGCCAACTGTTCCTGCACATGCACCGTGGAAGCAAAACCAACAGTGGTTATGCTGCATGTAAGTGTTGACCTGAGGACCTGTTGATGGTATTTCCTCTTCTCCTGTGCTACACCATATCCTATGCATATCAAGCACATGTGTACAGGTAATCATACATCTGAAGACATGTTCATTGTGTCAACTTAGCTGTGCAGTGCAAGGAAGTATCCAACATATACTTGGAAGTCAGAATTTCTGATTTAAGTTGCCATTTTCACTTCCACAATCCTTGGTAATTCAGAAACGGTTTATTCATGTAGATACTCCAGAGACTAGTACCTGTAGTTGTTTAGCACCCCAAATTTAGCTAAACTTACCTCTTTCACGGAGAAACTAGTTTGTGCTGGTTTTTTATTTGGTTGGTTGGTTTTGTTGTTGTTGGTTTTTGTGGTGTTTTTTTTTTT
>WEKY01056304.1:651-16014 GCA_013390045.1 Picathartes gymnocephalus | reverse complement strand
TTTTTTTTTTTCCCCTAATAAAATAGGCCATAATGTATTGAACAAAGGAACCCAGGCACATACTGCACGGGCCACCTTCTGCTTCACTAGACCTATGGCATCTGAACTAAAACCTCATATTCCTGGGGTTTCCCATGCATATGCCAGCTGGGAAAGAACTCAACCAAATCAAACGTAAACTAGAGGAAATCTCTTGGTAGGTGAAGCATTTTCCAGCGGTGACAAATTTGACATGAGTGGGATGCAATTTCACCTTGCTTTTTGCTTACCTTGTTTCTAGCAACTGGAGTGAGTCAATGCTGAAATAGGAGTCTCCTGGGTGAGCTAATATTTGTCTGTGCTTCTTGATGGATCATTGTTTTATTTCGGTGAAAAACAGGGAGCACGCATAAGAAGTATGAACCATTTTGCTGCCTTACTAAGCACATCTACAAACTTGAACATCAACTGTTCACAAATAAGAATTTATTAAAAATCCTCTTCAGTTTCAGACTGGAAACTTGCTCTTTTGAAAGGTTCCATGAAATGAAATATTTTTCTTGGGCATCCAAGCACTAAGGCCCTAAACTAAGGGAATCTATCTCTTCTGTGAGTCTGGAGAACTTGAGGCCTCAAGCTGCAGAAATCTGCCAGGCAGAGTGCCAGCCAGGGGAGCTACAGGGAAAACAGGCATGATGAAAATGTGCCTTTAAGGGAAATGCCGAAATCTGTAAGCATGTGTGTGCTGCCAAAGTTTGACAAAAATTGGCAGATTCTGTTGAAGTATTTCTATCAAGACAAACTATTTTTCAATATAAATTTATGATACATTTGCCAACTCTAGCTTAAATAGTTTTCTGTATAACTTCCAAAATGAATAGGGACTTATTGGTAATGACCTCTGACACTTTTAATAGCGACTGTTCTTTCAGAGAGTCCTAATAATGACCCTTTGAAATGCAAGTAGATGTTATGGTTCCTCTGTTGACTTAGGCATATAAAAGCAGGAGTTATTTGAGCAGTTAGGTCACTGAATTTAATACATGGAAACTTAACTGACATATTCTTGAAAAAAAAAAAATTGTCTTGAGGGACCTGGCTCACATTTACCAAGTAAACAGCTGCAGCAGTTTAAGATGTTACTGTCTCAGCCTCCAGCTGTTTGTTACTGGCCTTAAAGCAAAAATAGAATATTTCAACTCTTCTTGTTGACACTCAGGAGAATCTAAGCACAATTTTTATCTTAATGTTTAAGTTAATTTGTCCAATTGTGAATTAGAGCTGTGATGCTTCATTCTGCCAGCTCTGGCATCTGTAAAAGGGGCAGGAAGGAGGAAGAGGGCATTTTGCTGCTGTAGCTGAGTTTGCCAGAAGTCACAGGTCAGAGTGCTTAACAATATTTCTCAAAAGTGAATTATGCTTGCAAGCATGAATCCCTGAGGGATTCTAGGTGTTTCAGGCTTCCTGATTTTTTCTGAAATAGGATTTAAGGTCTTCAGAGAGTAATTAGACACTGCTGAGGTTTCTAATCTTGCCACTTTTGCTCATGGCATTGTACCTCTATGCTCACCACAGATGATCACTATGTGTTATGAATAGGAACCTTAATAAAAACAATAATTAAGGTGATTTTAAAAGCCCATGCTCATGTAAGATGTATATATCCACAGGCTTTACTCTTTTATCTGCCAAATGGAAGTACAATCAAGAATATTCATGGCACTAAGTGGTGAAGAGTTATAGTAGACATTTGGCTCACAGCTCCAGACTGGAAAACCTCTAATAGGCGAAACAAGACCTACTAGTAAAACATAATGACTGTAGTCTTTCTTAGGGAAATAAGGAGATCTTAACAAGGAACACTTTTTTCATGTTCCTGGGTTGAACTTGACTTCACCTTTATCCTAATGGGAAGTTTTGCACATCAAAGTTCCACCTGGAAAATGGGCCCGTTCAAAATTAACTGCTTTCACTCCAATAATGGCCTTTTCATATTCATTGTTGGAAAACAGCCTCTCTTGGCTAAAAAATGCAGATGTATGTATATGCATATACACTGACATTAAAATTGGAAGAGTTCTTACTAAGCAAACGAAGAGTCACCAGAAAGTAGTTATTTAAAGCTGAAATACCTCTTCTCATTCTCAGAACTCAGTAAAACACGAAGGAAAAATTCCATAAACTGTTGCTTTCAAGATCACAGGGAAATTCAGAGAAGAAAGTTTTAGGATTAGGAAGCTGAATGCATACATAGAAACTGGGAAGAACACAAAGCAAAACTGCTAGGTATCCAGTATACCTGTTCCCCTTTTTGCAACAACTGAGATGCACAGTATTTTTACGTATTCTAAAAATTTATGACTATTAGCCTCTTGTCTGTGAAAAATAATACAACAGTTTAAGCTTCACAGCTGAGGTAATAGAGGTTTGTATGCATGAACTGGTTCGCTCTAAACAACCTCACATTAATAAAAAAACAGTCTCAGTACAAGAGTACCTACACAGACGGATGTTATCTGACATATCTTAGTCTTCTTATGGATTACAGACACTTGGAAAATACAATATTCAAAAATATGCAGGAATGTACAATATTCTCAGTCAGCTCCTCATTATGTTTCTATATTTAACTACATTTGTAGGTGACAAACTGACAAAGAAAGTAAATGAATGACTTGGGCACAGAGAGCAGTAACCTTGAACCCAAAGCCAATAAAAGGCAGGCATACTAAGTGGTATACTGCCACATTTTCACTTAACTTAGATGTATCCAAAGATCCTTAGATGAGATGTTCTGTAGGTAGCAAAGGGTATACTGTGCCCATAAAGTGTAAATTACAATCCATTTACGAAAAATCTTTGTCACACCTTTGAAGTACTTGCAAACGCACAGACGCCCTGTAACTACAACTACAGTTGCCTCAGAGGTCACAGTGTTTGTAGGCTGACTGCTGAATAAAGGCACAGCCCTTGAATTCCTAATGACAGGCACTAGTTAGTCATGGCAGATCCACGGATTTCCAGCCCTGTTTAGCACAAATCTCTCAGCACATTGCTAACAAAATACTGTGACAAAGCAGAATATCGTTTCATAGTATGCTAGAATAAACTTCACCTGTGCATGTCCTGCCTCTGTGCAAAATGTGAAGCTCGAAGAAGTAAAGAATGCACACACAAAGAGACTTGTCTGTCAATGATTGGTGATAGCAGTAAAATCCTTCAGAGTGCTATATGGAAAAGAAATATGGTTGCATGACATAATTTACTCTTTTGGTCAAGAGGACAGAGGTGTCAGTTACTGTACTAGAAATAAAATTTCTTTGTCTTGTTTCCCAGCCTTCCAATCAAAACTGACCTTATTTGTCCCTGGAAACATCTTGTGACTGGGCTCCAGTTCCCGGGGCAGGGAGCACTCCCTGTCCTCCCTTTAACAGCCTCAGGGCTTTGCCCTTGCACGAGCCCTTGCAGTGCCTTTTTCATCTCACAGACCCACTGTTACCACATTTACTGAAAATCTGCTACACACTTTTGCTTGTGAGGAGGCTCAGGCAGCTTTTGGACAGAAGGAAGGAGGCTGTCTTCCAGCTCTTCCACTCTTATAGCAGACAGCATATGAAGATCATAACTCCATGACTCTGGGAAGGACACCACAAAGTGCCGGCAAGGTACTGAAGAGGATGCAGGACTAGTATTATAAATGCTGCAGTATTCTGCATGCTTAATAACTCTCCTATCACACATATTTAAAATCTTGATTCACATATTCCCTATCTAATTTGTTTTGAGCAGACTTATTCATGTATTCATAGCCTTAAGGGTGATGAAATTAATTTATTGCCCTAATCCTCTCTCAATATTTGTACTCTTTTGTTGGTTAAGCTGGGGCTTTTACCAGTAAAATTATATTGGCACAGCTTCTAAAGTAGACATATCTATATGAGCACAAAAGTGTCTTATAACTATAGTGGTTAAATCCCTACTCATACAAAAATAGATATACAAGTATAACTAGATTCAGACAATATTATCACTTGAAATAAATTCTCATAAGTAGCCCAACTTTACTGTTCAGACAAAGCCTTAACCTCCTCTTTCAAATCACTTTGCCAAGTAGCTGTCATCATTTTATGATGCAAACAACCATGCATTTGCCTGAAACCACCAAAGCAATCTCTTTTGAGCCAAGTGGGTAATATCACAATTCTAGATTGAACTCAAACCAGTGATCAAAGACAAAACTGCCAAGGCATTGCCAATTTTCTGAGCCATCCAGTAACCATTATCTTATGTTGTCTGATTTGCATGATAGTTGTAAATTAAGAGGCTATGTGATTTTCACTCCATTACCAATACATTTTCATACTTTGAGGTTTCTGGGGTGCAGGGTTCTGGGGTTTTTTTTTAGTAGATCCATATTAACAACTTCCTATTCCCAATCCGCTGCAGACATTACTTCCAAACTGTAATAGTCAATGAGGAACCACTGCTAGAGAAAACAAAGGGAGCGGTGGGGTTCCCCGGGAGGCCCCGGGGCGGCCGCCGCGCCAGCCCGTGCGTGCCCCGCCACCTCCTGGCCAGCCCCGGCACCTGCCGCGGGCGGCTCCGACCCTTCCCGCAGTACCACCTGCTTTCACACAGCCCTAGGCACACAGGAGGTATGTAAATGCCAGCCTACCGGGATATTTTTAATGTGAAAACGCAGTAATTCACGTTAAGGTAGGTACAAAGCGTCCTTCTGCCTGATGTCGGAATGTTTTGGAGTTTCCGCTGCTGCTGCTAATTACTCTGTGTATCAGAATAAGGTTCCTTCCCCCGCCTTCCTTTTGCATAAAAAAAGCTGTAAGTTCTTTTTAAATATAGAAGCAGTTGCCAACAACTAGAAATGGATATAGTATTTCTGGCAGCTTCTAGTCAGCAGAGGTCACAGAGCAGTGCTGCCAAGCAACTTACAGGCAGCCACTTCCAACTAAATTATACAATAATGCTGCATGGGAAGACTGCTGAATGTTTCAGTTCAAAAGCATTAATCCATAAGACAATAGTAAGATACATTCATTGAAATGACTAGCGGTTTAATTGATAATTAATGCTGGGCAAAAACTGGCTCTGAATTAAAAAGCTTAACTTGCATTAAAAAGTCTTTAAACAATTTGAATATAAATAAGATCCTGAAAATTCCTTAGAAAAGTTGGGCAAAGAAAAAATGTATTCATGAATAAAAATTAATCTGGTTTAATTCCATTCAGAGAAGGCAAACACAAAGTTTTTATCTCTAGATGAAAGTGATTTTTCTTTGAAATAAAGAAGTATATTTGGAAAAGCAAGTTAAAAACCACAGCTAAACCATAACAAGATACATTTGGGAATATAAAAAGATAAGTAGGATATTCAACTACCTACAAGAAGATGGGAGCTGACTATTGCTCTTAGACTTCTTTTACCTGCTTACTTTTTACTTCTTGACATTCGTTTGGTCCCACATCTCTTTTGCTTTCAAACTGTCCACTACCTGGCATCTAATATATATTTTTTTGTAAATGTTGACAGTTTACTTTGTTATTTACCATTCCCTAAGTACATTTTTTAAGTCTCTCTTCAATTGTTTTTTGCACAACTAGATACCCAACTCTATTGAGTAGTTTAATGTGTAGCTCACACCTACCATTAGAGTTCCCCAAGTAAACATTCGGTCACCTACATAATTTGACATATCCCAGTAGACGTGCAGTTCACTTCTCCATTCCTTGCAAATTGTTCTGTTGTAAGCCACACACCACTTGTGGCAACATTTTCCCTATTTCCTTTACTACTCTTTCAGCTTGTCTGCACATTGGGCATCACAAGGTAATAGAAGTAGTCACTTCTTCTGGAATATCTTCCAGTCTGATTCTCATGGCACTGCTCCCAAAACTGGCCATGCTTGAGTTCCTTTATGACTTTATTGAGAAAGATCTACCTCCAGCTGGAGGTATTATTATTATATTTTATATATATATATTATATATTATTGAGAAATACCTACCTTCTGCTGGAGAGTCTTTACACTTGTCAGGGGAAACCAGCCACAGTCTGGAAGTGGCCAGTTTAGTACTGGATTACCTTTGCATCTCCTTCTTCTTTTTGGCTGGGAGCATTGAGAGGATGGCAATAGGATGGAAGCATGAAAAAACATGGGCAAATGGGTGGCAAATTAAAATGCAAGACTGCTTTCCTCCAGTCAAAAAGACAAGTTTTGGCTGATTAAACTTTGGAGTATTATAACATTGTTCAAGTACAGGATAGAGTAAGTTTAGTGCTGGCTTCTGAGCATAGAAATGTGAAGAAAAACAAATAGTACATAAAAATGGAATCTGCAACAGTGAATTCCTTATACAGAATACATGTCCATTCCTGCTTGTAAGTGGAAGTTACCCACACATTCAGGAGGCTATGTTTCTGCAAAGGTAGCTAACCTGTCATCCTACAGAAATTCGTGCATCAAATCTAGGTACAGTAAAAGCCAAATTCACCCTCAATAAGAAATTTTCCGGTTTACAGGCATTATATCACAAGTTACCTACTGTGTGATTCTGTATGTGATTTATAGTATATAAGCACTTTGCGAACTTTATCGATCTTTACAGAAGTTATGTAAAGATCAAACTGCCATCACTCCTGTTACATATTCTTTCTGTTTGTAAAAAGCATTGAGATGCATCTCAGTTAAGCATTTTTTTTCACAGTAACAGCCTAGTCTGGCAGAACCAGAACAGAAAGAGAGCTAGAGAAAACAAATTTACAGTATTTTGCCACCATACAACCATACTAATCCTTCTGTATCAGTGAAAGAAATTACTGAATAAGTTCAGGAAAACAGTTTTCCCCAGTGTAGTATCATGGAATTAGATCCATTACTTGTATATTTCATTCATTTCACTGTGATGTCTTAGTATTTCTGAGTTCAACCACACTTTATTTCTTACATCTTCTGTAAAGTGAGCCCTTGTAAGGCTCTGGACACAGAATTCAAACATTACTAGTCCCATTCAAAATCTTAAGACATATTTCTTATGGACTTAGGCATGCCATCAATCTCTTCCAGTGTACACTTCCTTTGTTTGCCAAATATTTTTAGCCCACTCTGATCTGCACTATTGCTGCCCCAAAATGTGGTGGCTTACGACCTGCATTGGTATGCAGAGTCATTGCTTTCTGTCAGTGTCATCTAACTTGATTTTTTATTATGAAAGAAATAAATGAAAGCAACTTGACCAGGAAAAAAATAATCTTTTCCAAAAGCACTGGGTCTATATCCTGAAAGTTCTGTTCTAAAATACATTGTTGTTTAATAAAAGCTTGTTTCCTATTTGAGTATTTCTTATTAAATAAGAAAACAAACCTTAGTAGACAAAGTGGTCTAAGTTACTTTGTTTACCTTTCTTCGGGGCTATGCTATTAAAGTAGAAAGTGTAAGAAATTTGTGGGGGCAAGGATTAGCTTAGCAAATTGCTACCAGGAGATGGCACCATTAACAAAATAATTTGAGTGCCACATTTAAGTTCCTCTCTGTCACTTCTATATCTGAATGCTTTGGCAATTCCAGGTGTCTGATCATGATCCTGCTAATCATTTATCCAGGCAATCCTCACATGCCAGCGATCCCAGGTGTGGTGAAAGGGTCCTGCATGTTGCTTCACTGGTGACTTTTTTGCTTTGGTTGGCAGATCAGGGTTTACCAGGACATATCAGGATTTACAAACACAGGAAGAGGCTAGGAGATACTGGGCAAAATTTTCCTCTCGGATAAGTATATATTGATTTGGAAATAGGATTGAGGGGATATAGGGATATAATATATATTCATATGTAGTAGGTTTGGGGCTTTATTTATTTACTTTAAAATTTTATTCTATTCTGCCAGTTATAGGCTGCCACTAACTCACATGAAGGCCTGAATGCAGTGTCAGAGAAGGGCTGATGTGGACTAGATCCAATCACAGCTGCAAGAGACAAATGCAAATATTTAAATACTCCTTCCCAGAGGCTGAAGGTATGACATTCTTTGTCATTCTTCCAATGTCTCTAAAGAATTGGATTAAATGGTTTTATATTTACAAGCCTGCAGGGAACCCAACTAAAAATGGCACGAATTTAAAGGCTCTGAGACCTTACCTACTCTGAGAGCATCCCTGTGGTCGAATTGGTTCTGTGAAAGGTGAAGGAAAGATTTTTGTTGATGACAACAGTGTAAGTATTTCACCTGTTAACTGCAGATGAACTGGAGTTTTGCACTCACACAGCTTGCAGGATCGAATCCCTAGTGTGACAGGAAGCAAAATATTTGCCATGTGTTTCATTTCAGTTTTAAGCACTTCAGGTTTTGAATCCTCTTGGTTAAATAATTGATGTTTGAATGCCCTGTCTCCTGCTTGGTATTTTAAAATAAATCTTGCTACAGCACAGATTATGAATCAAAACAGCTGCTGAAGCTGAAAGTGTACTTAAGCAGCAAGATGGCTCTTTGTGAATCATAGTAACTAGTCTTAACATATATTGCTTCTGCATCCAGGGAGTACATTTCGTGTACTTTGGTTTAAAAAATTCATTATATAGATCTGGTGTTTACAGATTTTTTTTTAATTTTTTTTTTTTTAATGTCTCTCCCCCTTCACTTCCTGCCAAAAAAACAATGAACTAAAAAATCCCTTGTTATCAATATCTGTTGTCAAACTTGTGTTTCTCATATGCCGCAGCATATGAGATTATGAATAAATCTTTTGTCTTTTGCAAATACAACCAGATGCCGTCAAAAATAGATTTTTACAAGCATTCCAGGAAGGTGTTTGCAAGATAGTTGAACTCTGTCATAGAAGCCCCTTCAGGCATGGTTAAAACACCTATGTAATCGCTTGTTCATTGGTTGCATGGCAAACTTTTAGAGGGCTCAATGAAGAAAAGAAAACAAGGGCCCAAAATTTGACTTTCTGGTGGGGTTAGGTCAGGAGCTCTGTGTGTATTTCACTGTAAAGAAGCCAGGCCATGGAAACATGCGGGGGGTAATCAATTTCTCTGCATTAAAATTTGTGATGAAAATGCTGCTGTAAGAAAGACTGGATACAATTGTCTTGAAGCATGCAAGTGCCCATGTTAAATCTTAGTACAAAAACTTCACAGGGAGGCGATTATCCCTTTCTCCTCTGCCCTGGTGAGGCCGCATTGGGAGTAGTGTGTCCAGATGTGGGCTCCCCAGATCAAGAAAGACATGGAACTTCTGGAGAGGGTCCAGCAGAGGCTACAAAAAACTATTAGGGGACTAGAGCATCTTTGTTATGAGGAAAGTCTGAGGAGGCTGAGCCTGTTCAGCCTGAAGCAGAGAAAAGATGTTATCAATGTACAAGAATATCTTAAGAGCAGGTGTCTAAAGAATGGGGGCAGACCCTTTTCAGTGGTGCCCAGCAACAGAACAAGGAACAACAGGCACAAACTGAAACACAGGAAGTCCTGTTTCTGAACATGAGGAAAAACTTCTTTACTTTGAGGGTGACAGAGCACTGGAACAGATTGTCCAGAGGTGTTGTGGAGTCTCCTTCTCTGGACATATTAAAAATCTGCCTGGATGTGATCCTGTACAACCTGTTCTGTGTGAATCTGCTTTAGCAGGATGATTAGACTAGATGACCTCCAGAGCTCTCTTTCAGCCCCAACCATGCTATGATTCTGTGAAATCAGAAATTATAGAAGCCATTGCTCAAAACACACAAAATCACTCAGAAGGTATAATACAAGGAGCATAATAATTGAAAATAAACACAAGGCACTGAAACTAAATTAATGTAGAGACCATCAGGAGTCCAGGAGGCAAAATTACACTGTGGTGCTATTTTATTCATCAAAGAAACAGCCTAAATGAAGTAAAAGTAGGGTAATGATGTCAAAAATTAAAGAACTGGGGCAAAATTCAACAGCTGGATAAGCAAATGGAATTATGACCAAAGATGTCCTCAACTTTTTGTTGTCTACAGTGAAAAGGGAAATAAAAAATTCTGCATGGTCTTTGTAATCAACCAGAACTCAGAATGCATTTCTCATCCTAGCCAAAAGCAGGACACAGAGCGATCCCTAGCTGCTTGGAGTAATTAATAAATGTTCTAGTATTAACCAGTCTTTCTACTGCTCAATGATGAGCTAGAACAGCCCTTGTCTTTCCTAACTTCTAGTCTTACTGCTGTAGCTTAGTAAACTTTCTTCTCTGAACTTCAGCAAACCCTCTAAACTACATGTTCTGAGAAGCTCTAATAAGCTATGCCCTCCAAAAAGCTATATTTAGTGCAAAATATACATTACTGCACACATTAATGGCAAAAGACACAATGGAGTCAGAGCTCTCTGTACATGCACTGGGTTTATCTGCCTTTCTGCTTGTAGTTCAACATATAGGGAATAATACTCAAAGACATTTGAGAAAATGTATTTTTATGTTTTCTTGCCTATCACTTTCAGCAGAATGATTCTTTGATTATTATCTCAATTTAAATGAATAAAGGGAGGGTACAAGTTACAGAGTTGAAAGCAGGACCAGTTTTAGTTCTTCATTTCTATTGGCCATTCATCTGAATGTCATGAGGGAATCCAGCCACTGAATGCCTGAATGTTTGGAGTCTCTGGAACTGATGGGAAGCCTGAGCACTGCCCTTTAACCTTCTGGCCTCTTGGCCTACTCTTAGATTCCCTCAGAAAAGCTGAACCTTGCTGTTCAACTTCCTATCCCAGCAGTAAATTCAGACTCCGAAGTCCTAGAATCGCTCTGCAAAATGAGCTCTCTGCTTTTCAATTTAACCCTTCAAGTACCAAATCAATGATGGGATCAACTTCCATTGTAGCAAAAATTTTGTCCTTCTTTTTTAAAATTGGGTTGTTTATTACTTACTACAATGGAGGAGATTATAAAGCTCTGGATAAAGAACAAATATCCTAAATGTATTACCCTTTTTAATCTGTCCCTATTTATGAAAATCTTGGAGATTCATCTATCTTCAGGAAGATGGGGAAAGACTCTATGTCTTCCCTCAGCAGAATGCCTCATCAGCTCCAGGCTTCTCATTCCACCTGCCGCAATTTGCAAGAAAACTGCTATCAAGTAGGGACTCCACTGCTTAGAGTAACTACAGCTTATAGTTGTAGGTCTTGTGCCTGCAGTCCCTAGAATAAAAGTAGAAGCATGAAAGTAGACTTGAAAACAAGGTGGATTTTGCAATCTGATGTGATTATGTTTATATTCTGGAAAATATGCATTGATGGATTCACAAATTATTTGCATTTTTCTAAGGAGAATATGGGATTAATAAAACACTCCATCAAGGCATCAAATAATTATAACTAGACATGTCAAACTGAATATTGTGTTGCATACTAGAAAAGCTGGAAGTGTTGTGAAACAGCTAGGGCAACCTTGCTGTGGAGAGACTTCACTGTGTAAGCCTTAGTTAAGATGGAATAGAGGGGCAGTAGTGTGCAAAACCAAGGAGGTAGATTCTCAATGACAAACCCAGAAAACAACAGGATTAAAGAACAAGGATGAGGCTTATAGAGACAATTAGGACTTTTTTTACTCCAGAAAAAATGGTACATATAGACACTAATTTCTTCCACATGATAAGTGTAGAATCTTGTCCTAGTCATCTTCCCTATCAAGTGCAAAACCTTTTGATAGAACATTGTAGAAAGAAATTCAAGTCCCCCATCCTCCCCCTCCCCATCCTCATTATGAGGATGGAAGTTGTTGGTATAGTACCTATGGAACAACTCTTTTCCACGAACCTCAGGCATTAACTTCTGTCTGATTCATTTTTCTGTCCTTATGTTTCTGTTTTAGAGTTGATTAGAGGAGAAAAAGAAAAAGGGAAATATTTCATATGCTGGAATAGAACTTCACTTCTGCTGACTTGATCTTCAGATCTGATGAAGAAATCAGCTGTGCCCTCAATTATCCTCCAAGCTGAAAGTACTTACATCCAAGAGCTTCAGTGTAAAAAATCAGCTAACCAACAAACAGGCAAACAAACAAAACATTTATTGGTAAACAGTGGACTATTTTTCAATTAGTTCTTAGTCTCTGTAACCCTGGCCAAAACCTGATTTGGAGACCAATCTAACAGTCGTGAAAGGCTCACCAACAGTAGTGCAAGCTGTACCTGAAAGCCATTGAGGCACACTTTGATTCCAGGTTTTACATAGACACATTTTGACGCACATTCCCTTGTACTCCTTGATTTACCAACAATCCTAGTAAGCTCAGTTTCTCTCTAATTTTAGTGACTTGTCACATTTACTAGTGCTGCTCCTTGCTTATATTTTTATGTAAATTTTAATCTGGATTGCAAGACTTTAGGTCCATCTGCCCATACAAGGTTACAAAACCCTATGATTTTAAACAGAGCTGCCTGAAAATAACAGAACTGAGGTAATGTTGCAAGGCTTTCCTCTCTCCTTACTGCCCGATGCACTGGGAGAAACTGATGCTATTTTAAAAAGCAGATCACCAAAATCTAGAACTCTGGAATCACAGGTCAAATCTCAACAGGGTTCACTCAACTCTTCATCCTTCCAAGGTATCTAATATAAGTAAACATGGGGCATCAAGATGAAATCTTGAAAGAGGAGCACCTGCCAGCACTAAGTTAAAATACCTCCTAACAATTCAGCCATAAGCTAGTCTACTGGTGGTCCTGGGCAAAGTTTCCCTTCCAAATTTCGGTCTTAATAAAGGCCCCTTCTCCCTTGTAGGAGTCTGTATGAATGTAGCTCTTGGAAGCTGTCAATAAAAGTAATCAAATATTTGACATCCAAACAGTTTTTTATGCAGAATTTTGTTTTCAAGTGTCAAGAGTACCCTTCTAGAAAAAAAAAGTTAAACCACAAACAAAAAACTCTTTGAGAGTTTAACAAACTTACGTTTCACAGACAGATTTAAAAAACAATCAGTTTTCTTTTCCAAGAAAAAAGTTGAGGCCTAAAACCCTACAGCTTTTGACAAGCAGCACTTCATGCTAGTTTTAGGTTTACTTAGATGTTCTCTGACTACTTCAATCAAAGTAGGCAAGCCAGTTCATTAAATGGGGCAAGATTATGAAAGGCATATATTTTATATCTGATAAATATCTGAGGAATATACAAATTTAATATTAGGAAAAAATTCTTCACTGAAAGCATGGCCAAGCATTGTAAGAGGCTACCCAGAGAAGTGGTGGAGTCACTAGCCCTGGAAGCATTCAGAAAACATCATTTTTTCCCTAAAGTTTACTAATAGGATAAAATTAGAGGTGAGAAAAATAAAAACCTTTGAAGATATCAGATCCAAGTTATCAGAATGGTTGACCTCTTATAGACAGTTCAGATATACTAAGATCTGAATAGCTTCCAGAGAAGTGACGAGTTCTTGTTTTTACAACGTTCCACGCTGTATTTTTTTTTTCTAAGTATGGAGAAAATGATAGAAAAGAAAAACCAAACCACTGGGATAATCATTCCTCTAAAACTGGATTAAAATCACTAGAGCAATCAAACAAATTGTAATTGAGTAAGTGTTTACCAATAAGTTTGCTTTATTGTACTCTGAATTTAATTTCTATTCTCTACCTGGAGAGCTCTCTCTTTTCTTTTTTCCTACATTTTGTCCATACTCAGTATTCCTTGCTCCTTCAGGCTTTTTATCCCCACAGTGTGAGGCCTAAAAGCTCCTTCTAAGCCACAAAAGAACAATGTGTACATCACTTCCACACAATTTGACAAAATTAAAATGAATATTTAGAAATTAATCATCAAATTGTATCTAAGATATATCTAGGAGTATATAAGTGTTGTAGGGTTCTGGGAAAGGAAGGCAAGGGGAGATAAGGCAAGTGTAGGGAGGCATGGAAAGGTAAGGCAAGTCAAGGCAAGGCAAGGATATTCGTTCACAGCTTTAAGGCCTGAATATCTAACTTTCCTTCTTAAAGATGTGTTATTATTTATTATTGATATTATATAAATGTTATATTATCACCTTTTACTCCACCAGTTAAGGATCAAAATGTGCAAATAATACGTTAGGCTCAGGGCAGCTCGTCAGAAAAAAAATATTTTTTTTCTGGAAGAGTTTGAAACCCATAAATTAATAGGACTACTTTAAGTTCCCTCTGCACGTTTTCTTTACATTTGAAACACCTTGTATGCAGCTATTCTATGATGGAAGTTATGGTCTGATTCTCACTAGTTTATGATATTTCCATTACTCCAGAGATTTTATAGAAACTGGAGAAATCCGTGCAATGCATAACAAACAACCATCTTTCTCATTCTTGTATCAGCACACTTTGTTTTTACCACTTCATCCTAGGAATTAAAAGTGAAGTAAACTAATAAAACTCCTTACAGACAGAATTTTGATAACTACAGTCATTAGCATATCTGAGTTTGTTCTGTGTATTAGCAGGACAAATGCTGGGCTGATGATCAGCAAAGAGCACCTGTCAAAACAAAAGAGCTTCACGCCTCACAAGTTTAAGCCCCAGGTAAGAAATTCAACCTTGTGGATAGGCTGAAAAGAAGATGTTGCAACCTGAAACGAAATAGACTTGTATGAGAGAAAATGAGCTCCCTCTGGGTGCCAATAGTCCTCTGTTTGCCATGATTAAATCCTCTTTGTTTCATTACATACATCAGTGCAGAAACAAACAATGAGATCAAGATAAAGAGCTTGCAACACATCTTTCCCTCTTTTTCCCTCTCCATCAAAATTGCCACCTTTTTCCTTGGACAGGCTTAAAAGGACTGCCTTGCTCAAATAAAATTGATGAGACCTCTAAGCAGGTGTACAAGACAGCTTTTGGCTTTAAAAAAGTGTGAAGCACTTATGTCAATGACCTGATCAAATGATAAGCATGCTGGCTTCCTTTGCTCTCTAATTTTCTCTCTTGAAGAGAACATCTAGCATTGCATGATGCCTAAGCTGAGTCTTTTAAGTCTCAACATCAGCTAAAAATCAATGAAATAATGCTTTTCTAGGAAAATAAACCTTTGTAGAGCATATGTACCTCACCAGAATTACAAGAGTATTGTAATTCTCCAGCTTGAACCAAATGTTTATTTCATCAATTGTCTTAAGTATTGTTAAAACAACATAGAGTTTCATTGTTAATGCCACACTGAGTTTCTTTGTCTAAACATAACAAAGATGCTGGCAGCATGGTGGCTACATAGAGCTGGCAGGAACTGGAGTCAGCTAGACATACATTTTAATTATGTCTTTGAATCAGTAACTTCATTCAGAGACATTTATTACCATGTACTATATTGTAAAGCAATTATGAAAAACTCTGCAACTTCTTCACAAACACTGATTTCTCCCTGTAAAAGTGCTAAAGTACA
>WEKY01056299.1:0-13132 GCA_013390045.1 Picathartes gymnocephalus | reverse complement strand
ATAATACATATAGTTTTCATTTCACTCCTAGAAAGCAAGTCAGAAAGGAAAAAATTATTGCAAAAGGCTTTTTTACTCCACAAGGCTTTCTAAATGATTATGAAGAAAGCAATATGAATATTAATCCCATCAAACAAATATCCAGCTCAGGTGCTTCAAAGAACATTTCATGTCTCATTATTTTTAGTAGGTGTTACATCAGAATTTTTTATTAGTACAGACTAAAGAAAAATTTAAACCCCCTTCTTGCCTGTGTTCAGTAACTCTTCTTCTGAATGTTCCCAGCTTATTTAGCCAATAACCACAGCTAAAACATGGGGCAACCTGATCATAAAAAAATCACATCAGCTTATTTAGTTAAACCTTTGCCAGCCTGCCTTAAGTCCTACGCCTTTAAAGGCTTCCTAGCCTGATGTGCTTTCCCTTCCTGAATGATTTACTGAAATTCAGGATGTATTCCTCAAGAAAAGTTGTCGTTTTGGAGCTCCATCTCAAAAGCAGTAAATTATCTTTATCTAAATTTATTTTCAGCTATACATGAGTCCTAGTGACACCAAAACTGAGTACACAGTAGCAACTGTCTCCAACAGACTAGTTCCCTTAAACTGAGGCTTGAAGCAGTAGTTCTTTTCGGGTATGCTAAAAAGGCTACAGCAATTCCATATTTAAATTTTAATCCAGCCTCCTGTCACTGTCAAGCCTTCACTTTCATCACTCAAACTCTGGCACTTAAATATATTTGTTCATTTGATGTATGCTATCCTTTTGTGAAAAGTGTGAAAAAAATTCTATCCAACTACTTTAAAGTGGCAACACTTCCTTACAAAAAGAACCCATATTTGAAATATGGAAACTTGCTTCAATATTTAGAATTTCTGTTCAAAAAAATGGTCAGTTCTCTGTCCAGTGTGTTCAGTGGCACCTCCTTTGAAAGAATCTGTACCATAAGCCTGATTTCAGTAAGAGATAGAGACCCTAGTTTGCTGAAAATCTGTGAGTTTCCTGCTATTAAATATTGTGAACAGAGTATCAGACTATGAGAAAGCTCTTTTTCCACCAGTGACCGAACACCTTTAAAAGCTGACAACTCTGTTTCTGAACTGACTAAATCTCCATATTATTATCTAAAATATGTATTAACTGTCAGGAATTTGCATTCAGGATTGACTAATGTATGCTTAACACGTGCATGTTAGAGGTTTTTACCTGGTGACGACTTCTGTTCCTGTTTAAATAGATCAACACCCTGGTCCACCAAAACCAGTATTAATGGGCTAGGAATTCACAAATACTTACATATTTGCTTCAGCAAAGTAGCTACTTCTCTTGTTTCAGTGCAGCATTTTAATTAATTGGTGATTAATGAATATTAATTGCAAGACAAAGTTAATACTGTTCAATAATTTTTGTTCTTGGTCTTGCTTTGCCTGCTGCATTGGATTTATGGATTTATACTGAACTTAGGGATTATAATATATTTAACTGTATACTCCTTGCAAGAATTTAGAAACTATCTGTTTTACATATATATACTAGTGACATATGGCAACTGCAACTGGCTTGAAAGTCACTTAATTAAGATTTTTCAGTTTTGGAATTACCACACACGGGTCCTGCAACAGAACACAGCACCTCCTGATTTTCTGTCTGGCAGAACATTAAAAAGCTATTCCAGATCAACTGACACTCTATGTATGTATGCTCTACTATCCTTATCTCATGCACAGAACCATAACAACCTTATTATCATGTGTGATGAAAGGAAATTACAGGAGTTCCTTGAGTTTTAAAGTAGGATTTGTACCAAACACATACATGATCTATTATTGTATTCCCTGAACACTCCAAAATGAGTTTGGAAACACTAGAAATACCAAAAAAACTCCTTACATTAAAATCCAATACCAAGAAATGGCATAGTCTTCAAAAATTTTCATTCCAACTGATCTTGCATCCAGGACATTATTGATGCCACTGAGAAAAGACAAATCAAAGAAAAGGTTGCTTCAGGTAGAAAAGGAGAATTTATTTAAACAACAAATAGGATTGGTGAAAGAATTTGAATTATCTCTGGCAGTGATAAGAGCATATTACAACTTTTCAGCTCCAGTTCTGTCACCAAGCCAACACCAATCACAGTTACAGCAAAGAAAAAAAACTGCACAAGAATGTCTCTACAAGTCCTGAAAAAAAAATTTATTTAAAAGGCTTTACTGTCAGAGTTGCTTATTATGTCACAAGACAAGTGTATACTATCAATATCTGCAATGTACCAAGGGACAAACAGTTGTGACTCTAGAACTGCTAAAAGCACAGAGCCAGAAAGCAGGTCAGTGAAGTAACTTCATGGAACTGTTTTTCTATCTTGCAAAATGCTTGCCCATATAATTGTCTTCTGAAGAGCAGCCCAATACATTACTTTTTACCTAAAGCAGGAGCACTCTGACGAGGTGAGATGCCCAAAGCACTAGGCCAGCCCATGGCAGTGGAAAGGTCATCACAGAATGGGATAGCCAAGGCCATTACTGGCTGGCCTGGGTCCTGAAGAATGAGGATTGCATTTTGAACCTCATTTAACTTTCCTAGCAAAACTAATTTTTGCTAGGAAAAACAAGGATGATTTCAACAAATGACTGAGACCATCAGACTAAAACTTTTTGCACTTATTGCTCCTTTCTGCACACCACAGTGCTGGATTTCCTAAGTGGAACTTTGGAAGTGCTAAGGCACAGAGAGACCATTTACTACCAAGTCTTGCTTGGATACCCTCAGTCATTTGCTACAACAGATTCTGATTATTTTTCCATTTCTAAATTATTGCACGATCTCGGAATCCAACAAACACTGCAGAAGGGTAAAACCTACTTTGCAGCTTCTCTGAGATCCGTTACATTTCTCGTTTTCCCTCTTCCATCTTTGAATGTAGTCTGATTTGCCACGGTCAACACACCATTCTTCGTGGAGAAGTCTGGGAAGCATCTCTTCAGAACTATTCAAAATATCAAAACAAAGTCTGCATATTACATTTCATGTCAAGCTCCGTTTTTATCATGGGTGTTTTGTAACATATTTAAATAATTTCAGATTCACAGTAATTGTTTTTCAACTGATTATCTAACAATATGTTGACTGACAAATCTTGGAAGAGCCATTACATTCAAGACTATGATTTTTGTGCTCTGGGGCTTTTTGTCTCAGCTCAGGCAGGGTAGGATTATAGATTTCAACTGGAGATTCTAGGTCCTACCAAATAACAACAATACTGTATGTAGGAACTTAAGAATTTGTAATAAATGTGGCACTTACTCTCTGTCAGTATCCGGGCAGCCTATAAAAACTGAAGCTTCTCAAATACGCCATTCTATGGTAATAATCAGACCTGCCCCCAGGGACAGATTCAACTTGACTGGTAATGAATCATATTAGCCCCCAAAACAATACCTAACTGCATGTGTCAGTTTCCTTATATGCCAGGCGAGCTCCAGTACCAGCCATTATCACTAGATATTCTTGGAGATAAAGTAATGGAAAACAGATGGAAACTACTGGTTAAAGAGAGAGGGAAGAGGAGATTATAAAAAAGCAAGAAAAGGAGAGATGTTTTGCTTACTCATTTATGCTGCCTTGTTCTTTGCCCTGCGAAATGTCCTTGGTTTCATTCCAAAGAGAAGAGCAGGTGACTCTTCCTTCACAGCTGTACTTCATACAACCATTCAGTGCATTCATTACCAGTTTCCAACAAATACCAATGCCAGGGCTCAATATTCAGTCTGGTGTATCTCCCTCAGCAATTATTCTCACTAAATTATTAAGTAGGGTATCTTAACATATCTTTTCCTCCCCTTGTAATCTTTGCCCCTTGAAGTAGTCTAAAAGAATATAAGAGCTTCTTTGAAAATTATTTTATGTCTTTTCGGTCAGTACTTCAATTTTTATATACATTCATACTATGTTTTAAAAATTTAACCCATATTTTCTCCTTTTAATGCCCTGTTCCTGGTTTACATGATCCCTACTTTAAAGTATGGCAAAAATAAACAGCAATTTCTTATTTCCGTAAGATTCTGGGTCAGTACTACACTTATGCAGCTGAGATGAGCTCTGAGATTGGTGGTTATCTACTCAGAAACACTTGCTGACCATAGTGACATTTTTTGCCCCTTAACTCCTCTGTACGCCCTGCATAGCCAGCATTGTATTGAAAAGAGAGCTGCATTGTAACTGGGCTGAAGTATCATTTGAACTTCAACAGCTGGCCATATGATCCTTCCAACATTTGTAGCATTCTCTTTATGCCAATGGCATTGCTTGCTCTTGTTTTGGAAAGCACAATTTGAGTTGAAGAGCTTTTGTTATCAGTGATGATTCAAGAGCAAGAAAGAGCTCAGCTTGACCTGATCACATGCTGAATGTTCCCAGATGACTGTTAGAAAAAATATTAATAAATATTAACATTTTCAAATTAAATTGATTTATACTTTAAAACTGAATGGATGCCAATGTCAGATAACAGACAGCTCCTAGTGATGTTGCCACAAAACACATTTCAGACTTGAGTAGTGCTTTAATATGAATGCTCACAATCTGCTTAGATGTGTGTAACAAGTAGAACCACTCACAAGGCCTGCTTGGAATGATCATCGAAGGACAATCTTCATCACGTAGGACTTGAGCAACAGACTAAAAAGGGAAAAAATAGGAACACTGAATACACAGCACTGTAACTAGTGTTGTTGTAGGCAGGGGGAATGCCCCAAACTGGGCTTTGTAGCCTCCTCCCCAAATTTCACTGGTGAAGCTGCAAGATACATTTATATCTTAAGTGAGAATCCAAACTGTCACTGTGATTTGGGAAAAGACTGTTCTTCTTTTCCTTTCTAGTGACAAAAAAGAAAAGACCTTTGGATCAGCATCTAAGCCAGAACTGACTGGTCAACTGTTCCCTGCCTACCCTTCACCTTATCTCTTAAAGAAAAGTAAGAATTTAACCCAATTAATATAGCTGAACTGCAAGGTGTTTTAAAGATGGGAGAAGTAAGGCAACACATTTGAGTGCAAAATCAGTTACATGACGGATACATTAATTTTCTTAGCTAACTTTCCAAGTAGCTATAGATGATTTAGGAGCCTTAAGAATTGGTTTGAGACACTCCACTCTATTGCTGTGGGGTACCTAAGTACTAAAGGATACTGCTCTCCACAGTACTGCAACTACATGAGTAGCTGCAGGTAGTCTTTCAAGCAAACAGCAATCATTTAAAGAGTAGGGGATTTAGTGTGCATTCAAGACCTTCACCACAGATTAAACGACTGTCAAATCACATAAATGGCACATCTCCTTATATGCTGAAATCAGAATAATTCAAATCTTCAATGAAGCTCAGTAAAATAATGCATATTACATACTGCTTAAAGAAAAAATGTACTTTATCATCTACAGATACATACACACCTTGCGAGGATTGTTAAAACCAGGTTTGCAGAACTGTCTGAAGTAATTCCACTGATCTGGTCTATATCTGTAGGAAGCCTGAACATCAATGTAGGTTGCAAACCTGTCTGGGCACTTTGAGACACAAAGCTGCAAGAAAAGAAAAAAGTAAGTAAAGATACACTCTGGGTAGAGAAGGGTAACAAAAGTCAGTGTAATAAAAAAGCAAGAAAAATGCCACTGCCTTCAGTAATGTTTACTGCAGGATTTAGAAAGGGTATGTTGTCCTTTTGATTCCCTAAATGAATCTTCTAGAATTCTTTGATAGAAAACACTTTCAAAGTGTGTTCTCCTCATATCTGGCATATCAAGCCCCTCTCTGTATCTTCTTAGGTTCTACACATTCTGATAGGTAGGAAGAGCTTTCAGTCTGTTGAAAAGAGTATTATTTATTTTTTTGGACAGCAAGAAAAAACCTGTCAGGTCCTCCTCTACATCTATCAGCAGCAGTACACATGAGCTAGGTGGTGTGACAGCTACTTTCACAAGATAGATGTAATTTCTTTCTACTACATGTATGGGGACAACATTATTTAAAGAAAGTCTCACTAAAATCAAAAGTCACAGGTAATATTGTTTCACCCTTTTACACAACCTTTTTGGTTAAATACATCTCTACAAATATTGTCAAGTTAGGTGTAAATCACTCAAAAGTGAATTTTAACTGCTGACTAAGAATGGATCTCCCCTAGTTACAAAGCCAGGGGATGCACAAGTCAAGAATGAAGTTCACACAACTCAAGGTACAGCCACTATAAGCTGGATTTATGTGAGAAATCAGGTGAGGACTGGGGTTTATTGAATGCATCCACTGAGAAGTTGTGATTTACATTTAGGATATGGAAAAGTGGCTGGCCTGATAAACAGACTCCGAAGGTTCTGCTGGTCCCTGGAATCACACAAGTGAACAGACATTCTGACTCCTCGGCATTAAGACTGTGAGGTGGTTTGAATTCCATCTTTACAGCAAGTTTCAGCCATTTCTAGAAGAGAGTTTGTTTCCAAAGCTGTGCTATCTAAACACCCTTTGCAAAGCTCTGCTGGCCAAGTACCAGAGAGACATAATGCACAAAACTGTCTTTCATGTCAAGGCCATTCCATCATAAGTAATTCACCTAAAAGAATTCTGGGAAAAGGTCTTGTACTAATCCTTAGAACAGGGCAGATGCTGCAAGAGGGTCTTTCTAGACAAGTATTTCAGTCCTACGGGCTACCCATAGGCAAGGAACAAAGAAAGAAGAGTTTTGTCCTTGCTGGGGCAACAGGTGACTAACAAGTACACACTATGCTATAACCTATTTGCCATCTATGAAACAGGTAGTGAAATGTGCTGTCTAGGGATCCAATGGACTGTAACAACAGTTTTCAAATCCAGTCTTATTCAAGAACTGAAGCTCTTCTCATGTTAGTTCTTGGGTTTTTTCCTGCTATTTATATGTACAGGACAGGAACGAAGGACCCTGTTTGCAGTTCAAAAGAAGAATGATTAAAAAAAAATATTTCTGCAGCATTTTCTGAAATGACCAGAAATTTAACCATCTGCAGTAACAAACAGCATTCAAAAACAGCATTCTTAGTTTTGGAGTTGTTGCATACTTGAAAATGAACAAAATAACTACTCTGCTCCCAAAAACTCTACTTCAACAAGTATTTCACCCTATTTGATTCATGGCCATTGCCAACCTGACCACAGCACCAGTCAAATCCCACACAACAAACTCATATTTCTGAACTGACTGACTTTTTCTAGTAAAAGAGTCTGAAGACTGCAGGGTAACAGTGTCAGTGTCTGCATGTGGACAGATGGGGATTACTGAAGCAAATCTGCAGCTGATGGACCAAGCAGCTAGCTAGTGTTAAGAGGGTTCTTGCTCTTTCTTGCTGGAGATTTCCATGTTTTATGGTCAGGAAAATGGTCTTGTAAGAAAGATCAAGAGGTTAATCTTAACCCACACAAATGCAGTGATTAGGTTTATTTCACAACTTCATGAGAAGTCAGAGCACAACAAATGGAGTACAGATTGTGGCATAAAGCAAGAACAAGCTTTCAAAATCTTTGCTTTTGAAAGAGCCATAGGTTCCAACCACACTCAGATACTCCTGTCACTGGTAATATGCACATTTTCTTGAACATGTCTAGCTTTGAAAATCTTAGGTATAAATCAGTATTTTCTGCATGCACTGAATACCACTGGATAGTTGCCTGTGATGAATTCATAAGTAACAAATTGCTGTATTCAAGTCAGCAGACTTTTTTTGTCTACTCTTATCCAAAATACACAGCCTTATACATTTCCATTTCATTGTTCTGACTGTCACAGGCTACAGAAAATGTGTGCTACAAGTCATGTACAAAACAATCATGTTATATTTTGAAGGACATAAACAACAACTTTTAAATCCAAACAAATACATGTCTCATTTTTAAGCACTATGACTAAGATGTAGGGAAAGTATTTTATCTCTACATTTTCACTCACCTGTGTTGTAGGGCACTGTAAATTTATTAATACTACGGGGCTGGCACATTTCAGAATGTTGAAGTAAAACAAAATGGTCTTGTTCCTATGGAAATGGATATAAGATAATTATCATCATAAATACAGGTGCTTGTACATCCTACCATTCCAAAATTTACAGCATACATTGATATTTAAATTCTATTACTGTGAACATATTGCAAACACAAGACAAAAAGAAATCCCAAGCAGACCCTGAACGCTTCACATCAAGACATCTATGAAACCAGAAGTATTTGCTCTAAAGAATGCTAATTTTGATGCGTTTTTTTCTGCAGCAAGATTTTAAGCTGAAACAACCCATCTATCTGTAGTCCTGCCTCGAAAGTGTGAGGTCTGTAAAATAACCCTGAAAGAACACCATAGTCTCTGTGCCACCAACATCCTGTGTATGCACGGCATGCAAACTCACCATCAGCAAATGCTTCACTGTAAAAGCTGCCTAATTTTTGTTGATCAGAAGGTGGCACCAAAATCAATCAGAAGCTTTTTATGGTTGGAAACCAAAAGCAGTTGCCCAGAAAACAGAATATAATAGCATCTACTAATAACACTGACAAGATCCCCCTTGATATAAATAAAGGTCAGTCTGTGAGTCCCACATATTTGACATCTACTGGAACCTGGGACCTTGTAGTAGCTTTCACTTATGTCTGGATTTGTTGGAAACTGAGGACCCCAAGATCTCTTGATTTAAAGACTTGGGTTTTGAAGACAACAAAACGTGCTGTTAGTCTTCACTATATCAGAAAATTATCAGATAGCTCTAGTGAAGATAATATGGCAGTAGTCCTGCTCTTTTTAAACAAAACTTCAAAGCCAGCTAGTCAGGGTTATGCAGTGACCCTGTAAGAAATAATGGTGCATATGCTCCACTATGGACTATGAAGGGCTACCAAGTTGATCAGAGGGATGGAGCACCTCTCCCATGAGGAATGGCTGAGAGAATTGGAATTGTTCAGCGTGGAGAAGAGAAGGCTTCAGGGGTGTCCTAACTGTGGCTTTCCAGTACCTGAAAGGTAGTTTTGTAGGCAGCCTACAAAAAATACAGAGAAGCTATTTACAAGGGCCTGGAGTGACAGGAGAAGGGGGAATGGCTAGTGGAAGTTGTCCCTGGCCATGGAACAATGGCTGGAACAAGATGAGCTTTAAGGTCCCTTCCAACTCAGGCTATTCTATGCTTCTGTGATGTGCAAGAGACCCCAGGACGCAGTGTTTGAGCTCCCACTGACCTTTATCATGGCAATGTAGCACAGTGGGAACTCTGTCTTGTGAGCAGGATGGCAGTATTAACAATGAAGGGTGCTTGGGCTAACAAGGCTGCCCCTCTTCTATCTGTCCTGCTTCAACACCAGTCCTGCTTCTACATATCATTGTATCCCCCAGTCCAGGAGATATCCTCTGCTCTCCCACCAGCACATGACACCCCTAATTCGGTGAATATGGCTATGCCTTCAAAGCCATTATATAGCACCACTGCACATTCAAGCTCCCTTTAAGACTGGGATTAACTCAACTGCCTGATGTTTTACAAGGTTAACTTGTTTTCACTGATTTATATTCTGCTACGCACTGTTTAAGAAAAGACGCATCCTGGCAAAACTAATTCACCACCATTAATTGCTATTTCTTTAAATTAGTAGAATACAATTTTGGACTGAAATGTCATCATTCTTCAAAAGTTTCTTGATGGTATTCATGATCTGTGAGCTGCTCTAAACCATTAATGAAGTCTTTTTTTTCTTAGCCCACTTGCTGGTATTGACAGCAGAAAAGAAAGCTTAAACATATACATAACACATGAAAACACCCACTGAGAATTAGAGAATTGTATTCTGTATAATGAAATTGTGTTGTATTCCATTAGTACATTATGTCCTGTAGAAGGCAAAACAAGTTCAGAGATTACATGGCAACTAATGGACAGATTACAAGAAGACATGAAGAGGTCTAAAAGAGACTTTCATGATGATACAAAAAGAATTTATTTGACTGCACAGCCTTCACTGGAGTTCAAATGGGTTTTTGCACAAGCTGTGCGTGTTGGCTTTGTTTGTAGCTTGTCTTTTCTAGTCCTCAGTGAGACTGCTGAAAATACTTGTTACAAGGACAAGATTCAAAACATGAAGACTGTGATTATTTTCCAAGGAAAATGGCTCAGACTAAACCCCTGGGGACTTTGGAAACTCATAGTTCTGGGTTAGTCTTTCACATCGCTTACTTTCAGGGAATCTGAAAAACAATGGTATTGATGAAAGCCTCACAAGCACATCCACAGCCCCACTCCAGTGACTAGAGGGACTCATTCAGAGGAGTGTCCTGGCCTACTGCCATAAACACTCTTGCTTTTCCGGTAGGTTTTATGATGTGTCTTCTGGTTTATATTTTTATAAGAATCTCCTTTATGTACCAAATAAACGCCAAAATGTGGTCTCAATAGCTGTATTATTCTCCATCAATCCTATATAGGGAGGGTCATTTGTAAATACAAACCAAAAACCAACATGTAAGAAATAACTAAAGGGAAGACTCAAGTAACAAAGAGAAAGAGGGAATGGTAGTGGATGGTAAGAACCAGAGAGAAACATCTGGTTCCACATCACACAGGATATTGAAGCTGTGTGTCTGAGACTCCCAAAGTCATTTTTCCACTACTTCTTACTGGCAACAGAGGGGACAAGGACAAATTGGCAGCGAGGTGGGGAGCAAAGAAGGGGTGCAGTGAGGGGAACACACACCACTACAAATTCTTCTCCTTGTTTTTCCTCTTCATGAAGTTTTACTCTCCAACAATTGCTGTGAAGAATAGTCAGAGGGTGGAACAGGTTTTCTTTCACTAGTCTATTTCCTCTGTAAAAATTACTTGAGAGGATATATAGCCCTAGCTCTACTTCTGTTCCAGTCTTTATCTCCTGTTCCTCCCCTTCTCACAGAAAACTAAATGGGGAAAGAAAGAAGCAGCAAAGAGTTGTTATCAAACACTAGCATAGCATCCAGCTTCTTGCCAGTGACAAGGGCATGAAGTGTGCCTAAAACTTACCTTTTGAAAGGAAGACAGTGAGTGAAAAATCAAACCTTTCTTAAAATTCTGTTTCATAAACCACTCAGATTTTCAGAGAAAATA
Source organism: Picathartes gymnocephalus (assembly GCA_013390045.1). Lineage (NCBI taxonomy): Eukaryota > Metazoa > Chordata > Aves > Passeriformes > Picathartidae > Picathartes > Picathartes gymnocephalus. Next base: position 1,998 of record WEKY01056299.1, on the reverse strand, counting down.
TTGATGAAACATCTTTCTTCCCTGAGCAGCTATTTTCATGGGTAAGTACTCTGTTGGTATCAACTAACTAATTTAACTCTTACAATTCAAAATCTAAAATGACTGGAAAACAGAGATTAGTAAATAGAACCACTGGGCTCTATTTACCTCCTGTTCATCCAAGGAGGATGTGGTTACAGTCGTCCGTCTCCCAGACTACTCAGTCTCTTCTCTACCGGCACCAGATAAGCACCAGAAAAAAACAAGAGACTTTCACTACAGACTTTTCTGTTATTTGGTGCACGTTGAGAAAAACTATAAAACAGGCTACAATGCCTTAGGACTACTCTTATCCCAAGGTGGATGAATAATTACTCAACAGGTTATTAATCACCCAAACTTTGGCAGTTAGAAGCTGTGCCAGCCAGTTACTTTCTATGCAACTGTTGACACAATCTTTAAGTTATATTCATACCATACAAAAAATATTCTCTAAATGACACAAACAACTGCATTACAGTAATAATTTGGATCTGGATTTGCACTGGGCAACTAATATATTTCTGAACTTTATTTGGAATAAATACAGTAAAAGTGTCACTGTCTCTTCAACAGAGAGATTTGAAACCTCACATTTTACTCACAGCGCATGAGTAATAAAGGTATGTGAATGGATTTAGTACTCACTCATTGAGGGTATTTTTCTGACCACAGAACTGTCCATAGCTGTCAGTTGGATAAATCACTTTCCTGGGGTCCCCGTGCACCCAAGCTGCAAAATATACAATACCTGTTAAGATTTTAGTCAAGTGTTCACAGTTAATGACTAAAACTAGCTAGCATGAAAATGTATCACTTCTAAAGTACTTTGTTGATCACCACTGAGGAGTACCGATTAGCAAATTTCCTAAGGAAAAACTAAAATGCGAAGCACAGTAAGCTGTACTAAGATACAGATTAATCTGTAAGAAAGCAATCCAATGCTCCAAGCCCCCTCCAGTCTGGCCTTGAACACTTCCAGGGATGGGGCAGCCACAGCTGCTCTGCGTGTGCCAGGGCCTCATCACCCTCACAGGGAAGAATTTCTTCCTAATATCCAATCTAACTCTGCCCTCTGTCAGTTTAGAAGCCATTTCCTCTTATTCTGTAACTCCATGTCTTTGTGCAAAGTCCCTCTCCAGCTCTCCTGGAGACCATTTAGGCACTGGAAGGGGCTCTAAGGTCTCCCTGGAGTCTTCCCTTCTCCACACTGAACAACCCCAACTTCTGAGCCTGCCTCCATAGCAGAGGTTCTCCAGTCCTCAGAGCACTTCCATGGTCTCCTCTGGACTCGTCCCAATACATCAATGGCCTTCCTGTGCTGGGGGCCCCACAGCTGGATGCAGGAGTGCAGACGGGGTCTGACAAAAGCAGAGCAGAGGGGCAGAATCCCCTCCTTCGATCTGCTGACCACACTTCTTTCAACACAGCCCAGGATATGTTTGGCTTTCTGGGCTGCAAGTATACATGGCTGGCCCATGCCCAAACCTCATCAATCAGCATTGCCAATTCCTTCTCCTCAGGGCTGCTCTCAATCCAAACAGTTTTTCTCTAGCTTCTGCTGCCTGAAATTTTCCATCACAGTTACTTTATGACTGCAAACTTATCAAACCATGCCATTTTTTTGAACACAATTTTTTGTTCGTTTGTTTTTTGTTTTTTTGTTTTGTTGGTTTTTTTTAATCAGTAAACACAGGGCTTTGAATTTCTCCCTAACGACCTGCAGGAAAGNTTCTCCCTAACGACCTGCAGGAAAGTAGCTCTTCAGAGAAAGACCTGGGGGCCCTGGGGGAAAACATGCTGTCCCTGAGCCAGCAGTATGTCCTGGGGGCCAAGAGGCCCATGGGATCCTTGGGTGCTTCAGGAAGAGCATTTCCAGCAGGTCAGGGAGGTGATCCTGCCCCTCTGCTCAGTCCTATGAGGCAGATCCAGAGTGATGTGTCCAGCTGTGGGCTCATCAGGACAAGAGGAACATGGAGC
>WEKY01056297.1:208-19657 GCA_013390045.1 Picathartes gymnocephalus | reverse complement strand
TGATCTCAAAGGTCTTTTGCAACGCAGTTCACTCTGTGATCACCAAGGAAAAGACAAAGCTTCTCATGCTTTCATTACAAAGTATGAGAGATTACAATCAAAGTAGCAAATAGTTAAATGGCACCTATAGTATATTGCTTTGAGCAAAACTTTATATAAAACAAGAAGTCTGTAAGAAAGCCTAGCTCTGCTAATGTTCTCATGTAAAAATCAAAGTTCTTTCCACTTTTCTCAGAGTAAAGTTTAGTATTTTCATGAGGATACTTGGTGTTTATTTCCCACCCCAACTTTGTTAATAAACCATATCTAATAAGGCCAAAGTAAGCAACTGTAGCCTCTATGTTATTAGCTGTGACTGGACCATGTTGTTTATAGAACCTGATTCAGTAGGAATGTTACAAATACTGTGGCACTGCAGAGCCTGGTTGCAGTACAGCTTTTTTTTTTAAATCCCAGGCAAGTCTTATTTGTAAGATTTCACAGCAGCTCTTCTGTAAACTGCAAAATCGTCCCTCAAGTGAGACCAAATATGTTGTATTAGCAACCAAGTGAAAAAGCAAGAATGTGGAAGCAGCAGCTCTCTCCACAGGAGACACTTTGAAATGTGCTATAACCACAGATTAGAAGAAGTAATAAACACCAAATTAGAAAGGACAGCAATCTTCTTTTCTATTGCAGTGTTTTAATTGGGAAGGAGAGGAAGGAAGGAGGGGATACTGGGAAACAGAAATGGTTTCAACCAAAGTTTTAATTTTGTCTGTATCTCAAAAATACAAGTGGTGTAAGTGGGCTTATACCTAAAAAGTTTACTTGAAGTTCCAGGAGGTATTTTTGTGTTGCCACTGAGTCAATACCAGGACAAAAAAGCACAAATTTTCTATTTGTGAATGAGAATAGGAAGTCTTATTTTTCCCTAGGTGAGCAGGGGAATACAAGCACCAAGGCCCTTGTTTCACTCACAGTGTACCACCCACCCCTTTTCTACCCAACAATAAATATGACATGAGAGATATTAATTGTAGCAAATAGTCCTCAAATTCTCAATCCTTAAAATGCCTTTATACCAGAAGAAAAGAAGATCTGAAATCATGATGCAAATTTTAAATTCTTCCAAGTGAGATCCAGGAACCACAAACAAATAAACCTGACAACGCCAATTGGGAATCGGGCATGACCCACCAAAGAAGAATCAGCAAAGCTTTTGTCAAGGGGAGTCACAGCTCCCAGATTTCTAAGAACCAAGAAGCAGATGGACAAAGAAGATCCAGCTGATAACAGTCTACTCATACTGCTGAAGGCCCTTCAAAAGGATTTGTAAAGAGAACAAACAACCATGAGAAGAATTTCACATCGTTCAAATAAAGGTTGCAATAATAAATCATGAAATTTTAAAAGACAAAAAAGCAGCCATTTGTTTGCCTACTCTAATTCCTCAATGGAGGGAAAGACCTTGCAGTCCCATATATTCATAATCAATCTAAGAAAAAAAAAAAGAAAAGGAGAGTCTAGGACAACCATACACAACTGGGATATGCTCCTTTTTTGTCAAATTTCGTCCAGCTATTTATAAACATTTGAATTCTGAATAAGAAAGAACATAGAAAAATTTGAAGAAGAGAGAACATTGTGGAGGAAGGACACACACGAAGAAAAAAAATTCCTCCAAATGTTCAGTGGAAAAAGTGACTGTGAAGGAAAGGTCTGAAATCAGAATAAAAGCGGTCTTCTGGTGAAATGCTCACTGAAAAAGACACCCTTTCAGTGCTGAAATAAACAGAGAAGGGAACCAAAAAAGATGGGAGAACCACCAAACAAGGGACAAAAAACTTGCTATCAAACTAAAAGGAAGAAAACATAAAATAAAGCTTTCCTTTAACTTCACATTTCTTAACTGAAATTGCAGTAGTCCCAATGCAAAACCCTATTTGCATCCAAGAAAGCAACCAAGAAAGACAGATGAAACAACTTTCAAATACCTGAAAGATATGAGACTGTGGGAAGCTACTGTCAGGAGAGAGATCTACAGAAGGCTAAGGAGAAAGAGGGAAATCAAGCATGGAGAAGAGCAACACAATACAAGGATGGTCACAGAACTTTCCTTCATTGGGTAGGTTCATAACAAACACTAGCTGCCATTTGTCATAGACTGGGTCTCCAGTGACCCTCAGGTCCAGCTTAAAGCCTTCAAATACTTCCAGAAGTTACGGTATATTAAAATACAACACAGACAAGCAGGTGTTTGAAGCAGTCATCCAACAAATCGTGCAGTTCATAGCTGTAATTTCAGTCTGAAGGACAATTTAGCACATGTAACATCCGTACTTTTGTGCAGTATATGAACTCAAGAATACAGTAGTCTAGCACTTCATTGCCTTGACATACTGAGACTACTGTGTTATCAGCATAATCTATAATGCCCTAAGTAATGATATATCAGTGCCACCTCAAAACATTTATACACAAATTACTGTACTTTTAGTATAACCTAAGACTTATTGAAGGAAAAGGTCATGATACCTAAATGAACCTGCTCAGAAATGAAAACCTTTAGAATTAGCACAGTATTTTTGAGACTAAAATCCTGGTTTGCACTGGAAGATTTTAGTCCTAAACTAAACAACTTTATGCTGCTTGTCTTGTTAAAGACAAACTTCAAGGAGACATTCACTTCTTGCTGATACTTAGCAAGAATTTTTGTTTGTTAAACATCAAAGTTTCTGTCAGTCCTGGTGATGTAAATGAGCAAGGAAATACTATCAGAAATTGAAAGAATTGGGGAAAAAGAAAAAAAAGTAGTTCCTACTGAAAACACTAAAGAAGCTCCATTTGCATATAATTAAGATAATGCAAGAACACATATCAGTATTAAGATCAAAACTCTAATTCTGCACAAAGATTCTGCTGAAACAATAATATCTGACAACAAATGTCAGAGTTAATGAAATAATAGGGCCTCAGGATGGAAATAATAAATAATACACAGTTTTATACATTATTGCATCTTTGTATAATAAGGCACTTTGTATAAGAATTGATTATGACACTACATGAGAAAGTCATAAGCCATCAATCTGGCATCAAAATGAGAGATTATGATTTATTTGGAGAATATTCAGATGTGAGCCACATAAGTGTTCTGGGAAATGTAGTATAAAATATCCCCCAGCTAAAGTATTAATGCTGAGGTGAAAGTCATGGAAGTCATTCTGAAAAGGTGAGTAATTGCCATGAAGAGGAAGATTGGCACAACCACTTTTAATCATTGCAGCTCCTTTTAATATATTTTCATTCTAAAAGGCTTTGTACAAAACACTGGACTGAAATATGTACCTCTTATCAATGAGCATTTCCACAAGTTCACTCTTTTTCCTCAACTATTACAACACAGGAATGACAAATAGAAGAATACATCTGTCACTTGTCTGTCAACACACCACTCCTCCAATTAGGTTCTAAAATCAGAGTATTAAGCATTATGAGAATCTACCTCAATACAAAGATTTTATTTCCTGCTCGTGCTAAAATACTTATTTTAACTGGAGAGGACTGTTGGCAATGCAAATAGAGGGCCACGAATACAAGCAATAAGAAACAATTAGTTGCACTGATGTCATGCACATTGTACTAGACATCAGCTGGTTTTTCTTCCTTCCAATTCAGACTCCTTAGAATCTACTCATCTTAACAAGGCAGATTTTAATAGCTGGACAGCTTTAATTAACTTGATCTACTTACATCAAAGTATTTTTTTATTCTGACCAGACATATTTTTAAAATGTCAAGAAGTACCTGCATAACAATGTTTTTTTGTTTGTTTGTTTTCTGGATAGGGCAAAGGAGCAATTATGTTGTCATTTTATTGTAAAGCAGTACCTTGCAAAATCAAAAAGGCAGGGTTGAAAAATGTTAAATGAAACTCTGTAATATAAAATTCTGACTTGACATTTCAGAAAATGGCGAATATTAAGGAGTGGCAACCATCACCCCCAGCTACTCCTTACAAAACTACCTATTTGAAAGATTTAGGATAGCTCAAGAACATTCTGTGAGGACACCATAACATCTAGAAGGCATCACCATCAGAAGCACAATAACACAGGAAAACTTAGCTTACCATAGATGCTGGCCACTTGATAGAGTGACTGGATGTAAGCACTGCAGTTATCACAGCCTTGAACCAGTTGCCTTCTAGAACCATGCATAACTACTTTCTTAGGAGTTAACTTCAGATCAGCTTTTATAAAACAACTTCCAATCATCTCCAGTTTCATTATTCCTCTTAAAGGGGTGATTTCCTTCCATGGATCCCAGAACAGAGATATACCTCAGGAAGTGGCAAAACAAACATCTATCTATACTTGTGCGTGAGATAACAGCATATTCACTATTCTTTCAGAGGTAAACATTTTTAAACACAGCTACCTAGGTAAATAAAGCCTTCCCAAAAGTGGAAATGGGATATTATTAGTGTAAAACGAGAAAACAGTTCCTCTTCCCCTCTCTAGTTTTTGCCAGGAAGGGAAAATACTGCAAAATACACTGAGGAAGATGCACTATGCAATCGCATTCTAAAATATGATGACTGCATGAGAGACTTACATTATTATATTATCTCCTTTAGAGCAGGAATTTTTGATTGACAGATTACTGTATTTTCATTGAGTCATCCCCCTGACTCTAATGCAGTGTTGTGTTCTCCACAAATACACCTTTTCTACGCTGGCCAAAGGCAGTCTGTTTTGTGCTGCGGTTTTATCTTTATTCCCTGCAGCGCCTGACAATGGGGTTTTGAGACAATATTGCTTAAAACGTCTCACATAGTGCAGACAACTATGAGTTTGCACGAGTCTGTGTTGTCCATATCTATCCATTTATTCCAATACATACCAAAACCAGCAGGGTGCACTAACAAGATCCAACTGAGTGTGTAAGAATGTTATTATACTTCCCCTAGAATAAACATCTACTGCTGTGAACAATTCGAAGTCTTTAAATGCCACCAGCATGCAAGAAAATAGAAAATAACAAATCAATGTATGCCACAGATTCAAGTGTATCTTCCAGCTGCTAAAATAAATTACTCTCACATGCACAACAGAGAACATCTGACACAAATCAAGCCATGCAAATGCCTGACTGACTGAAGTATACAGCATGCAGTGACTCCCCAACACTAGAACACTGAGTGTGTCATTTTTTGGAAGCAGTGCAGCCAAACAACTATTATAATTTAGTAATAATACTACTAATAATAATATAGATAATAATATTTATAATCTGTTCTCCAGAGCATTTTCTGTAGCACCATAATGAATTATCATATTTCCATCTTATCGGAAATTTGCTTCTACAATGCACATCTTACTTTTTATTTTAGAAAAGCATTTATTTCTTACTACCCGCTAGAATCATGTTTAAGCTATCACTGGGACTACATACTACTTAAGGTTAATCTACTTACTGCAAGTTACATCCATTATGCCATATTATTGGGCTTCAACATAAACTGGACTATTCTTGTCCATCACATATAAGAAATATTGTATAATTGTTTCATATTACAGTTGTGCTTCATTTAACCTCATTACATAAAAAAGAGACTGTCCCTTGGCTACCTTCAGATGCTGCACATCAATTTCAGAGTCAGTGTAGCCTGTTGATTTATTTTTTTTTTAATTCCAGAGGAGGACTTTCTAATAACTCAGAATGCTTACAATTTTTCAGCCTTGGGGCAGCTTTTTTATTTTTTACTTTAAATCAGATTATGTAACACTTCATTGTGTGTTCTGCAGAATAGTTCAGCAGAATACCCAAGCTAACACTTTGCTTCCAGTTCCAGAATTGTATCAACACAGCCCTATAAAAACACATTAGTCCTGTGTTGCCATAGCTGTACTTTTCCTTGAGCCTGCACACAGTTATACAAATCTACACTAAGGAACCACTTTGCCAAAGGTTGCCCTGCCAAAAGCTTAATACAAACTACAAGATTTTCCAAACCTTATAATAAAAACAATACTTGGGATTTCTCCCCCAAAACTTTGCCTTTTTGAGATTTTTAAGTGAAGTAGAACATTTTCTGAATCTATCCAGCTTCATGTGGTACAGAAAGCTGAGCAGTTCTAAGGGAGAACTACACAACAACATTCCTATGATATCAAAGAAAAATATCTAAGTCATTTGCTAAGCAGGGGCAATGAAGAGTTTTAAAATTTATACAAATTGTTCATTCACTGATGAAGATCTGCTGGCATAAGAAACATTTCAAAGAAATCTCTCACTTCAAATTAGCTGAGCAATCGTTTCAACCATAGTAATTAAACAAGATGAAGTGAAATACAATCCACTATCTATGCAATCCTTAGAAGCAAAGTCCAACTCTGACCGCACTTGCACATTTTACAGTGGAACCACCCCAACTCTTCCACTCAAAGAAAGTTTCTTTATATACCCTATAAAAATTAATGCAGCAGGATACAGAAACACTGGGATTGACTCAGGTACAATGAAAATAAGGAGCCTGGAATAGAATTCACTGCGGAGATAGGAACTGCTAGAGGGTAGCTGGATTGCTACTGAAAAAGCTGTTTAGAGCATGGTGCTAGTAACACAAAGCTCACAGGTTCAATCCCCATTCAATCCTTGTACAGGCCATTCACTTAAGAGTTGGACTTGATGATCCTTGTGAGTCCCTTCCAACTCAGAATATTCTGTGAAATCTCTGAAAACATTATTAAGACAAAAATGCAGAAGCCCCACTGTCAACAATGAGTGTGAAGTAGAACTGCACACTAAGTAACTGGCTCTTCAATGAGTGACTCTAGGGCAGTGATAACCAAGCAAATATCACCAAATGAATCCTGACCTAAAAACTAAAGATTGTTCATCAGTGCAACCCTATGGGGAGAGCAGTTATGTAATCACATGGGGAGAGCAGATACCCAGAAAGGACATTTGCCTGGCTACCCCTGGGTTTACTGCTGCAGTGTCAGGATACATTGACTGGAAAAGGGAAAAAGGAAAAGGACATGAATGCTTCACTTTGCTCAGCTAACCTAGCAAAACTGGAGCAGCAGTTCAGCTACTTTTACAACTCCTCTCAGCAACCATTTCCAATCATTAAACTTCACTTCTCAAAAAAAAGTTTTTTTCAGAGAGACCTCACAAAATTACCCTTCTTACAATAATCTGATTATGAACCATTACACGGAGATGTATTTTACCATTCATTATATACATAACTGCGGTGCTTTAAGACAAGATCAGTGCTTCCTATGTAATGCTACAAAGATAAAGAATTTTTTCAATGAGCACAAGGATACACCTTCTCAAAAAGTCCATGAGGGAAATGTGAACACAGAACGTAAATTAAGTATTGACTGAACGTCAGACATTTCAAATGTATGCTCCCATGTTTAACTATGTTTATCACTTAAGTCCTGCTGGGATCAAACCCTTTCCCACAGATATGCTTCTGTCAATATTCTCACTGAAAAAAACCCCAGGACATGGGGAAAAGCAGATAGTGAATTTATTCACAAAAATCTAAACGAGATGTATGCATAGATACTCAAAGATATTTTATAGAAAGCACCTTTCAAGTCACTGGTTAAAATTCAGTAAAAGAAATTCAACATAGATTTCTTTTATTACCCGATAAGATATGCTACCTTATAAACTTCAAGGCAGCAGGATAAGGCCACGTAACTGAAAAGCAGGCAACACAGACATGAACTGCTTGCATGTCAAAACTTATTTCTCCCCCCAGTTTGTTGTGGTGGGTTTTATGGTTTGTTGATAGTGTTTTATGTATTAGTTGGTTCATTCCTGTTTCCCCCCAGGTACTTGGTTTCACCCGTGTCCACCATACCCTGCTCCTCCACCCCTTACCTGAAGTTGTATCCACCCCTGAGGTGTCAATCCTTCCCTTCCCCTGCCATCCTCTGGAGAGTTCTCCTCTCCCTGTCTCCCTCTTGGGAGAACTCAACTATGTTCCTCCCCTGTGGTTACCCCATTGGCTTAGCAGTTGCCATTCCCTGAGATCCCACCCTGGTTATCTTCTGACTGGTTCGATGATTGTCCCCTCCCCTGAGATCCACCCCCCTCCTAGAACCCCTGCCGCGGGTGTGTGAGCTTTTTTTGGTTTCAGTCTTTCGGCGGAAATGAAGGTCTGTTGGAGCCCTGTGCCAAAGGGTCTCCTTTGCCTCTTTATCCTTGCCGACGCCTCTGGATTACAATCTCGCTCTGTATTTGCTGCTGTGGGCTAGCGAGCTGCTGCCTTTCTGTGGACCTCTCGGGGACATCCCTTTCGGCGTAGCCTTGCTCCCGGGCAGGCAAGAGCTGCGTCAGCAGTTAACTGAAGAAATGTGAGAATAATGAAACTGCAGGTTTATGCTCCTGTGGGGTGGAATTTCTTGATGATGATGATGCTAACTTGCTGCGTCATCCTTACTGTCTCTACAAGAAGCAAAGCTGAAAGGACGTGACTGGGGAGCTACTTGCCTGTGTCTGGAGGTGACATTCCCAGGATGAAGTTGCTGATGCACGCTGCACCATTCTTGATCCACTTTGAATATCTCTCCCTAAAGGAAGTACTTTCCACAGCCTTAAATTGGTTACTAGGAAAAGCATCACCTATAATATCAACAGGAGTTTTCTAAATCCAATGAATAAAATTAACCAATTTCAGTGGCAATTATAAAATTCCTTTTAAGCTAACTCATTAAACTTACTTACGTGCTCTCATTGAATTCCTCTTTGTGCTAACATTCTGTAGTGGCAGGAACACAAACAGACACACTAAGGCTCAGAGAAGTTTCTTGACTGTTAACCATGCATGACCACAAGCCCCAACCCAACCAGGTTATACAGACCCTGCCAGAAACCCTCTTAGAGTGCGGTTTTCCTGGGAGCAGTGGGTTGGTGAGGGAAAGCCCTTCCCTCCAGGCTGGGATGCCAGGCAAGGACACTTCCTGGGACTGAGTGCCCTCAACATTTTTCTTGTGGGAGTCATTATTTTTCTACTGGATACCCTTTAGTCACCCTTTGGGTAAAGTAAACCCAGGCACCCCCGAGTAAGAGGGGTTTGGGGAAGGGGAGGTGCTGTTGCTTTTGTGTACCTCCATGACAGTCAGGAAGGTGCCACAAAAGTTAAATTGGACCTCTTCACAAAAGGACCCCATCTTTTCTTCTCTCTCTGAAAGTTCTGCTAGATGAGCTAAATCTCACATGCCTGGGTGAGTTCTCTCACTGCCTCTCAAAGTTATGGAGTACAATGTGAAAATGAGCATTAGTGAAAGTTTCAGGGGAAAAGTGCTGGTTTATGATTTATGTCCTTTAGAGAACAGATGACTAGAAAGTTCACTAAGTCCCTGTTGCCAGATTGCAGCTACATATTAGATTAATGCTTCAGTTCACATATTCCTTACAAATGGCTGAAATCTGTTCTATAACCTGTCCGATTCTGCCAGTAGTAAAAAGATGCTACCCAAGTGACATACTCTGTATAAACTTTGCTGTTTTACAAGTTTATATTACACAGCAATCTTCTGTCCCTCTGTTGCTGTAATCCACTGGGAAGCTACCTTTGTTTTCATCAAGGACATCAGGAATTGCCCCCACAACTGCTTAAAATATTTCCATGCCTGTGGGAAGAGATCAAAGAAGATTTATGGTAGTCACTATGTGGGCAAGACAATTTGCCTGACACTGATGAGGCTAAAAAAGACAAGGCAGCTCCCAGCAGCAAACCTGCCAAATAATTCAGCAGACAAATGAATCCCTCTATGATCCCCTGTATGACTACCACTAGCATTATGAGAAGACAAAGGCAGAACCTGATGTAAGTGTGGGAAGAAACAGGTAAAGAAGCAAAAGCAGTAGAACAAAGTAAGAAAAAAAGAGGTAGAGATTGAAGATTGAAGTACAAAACTTATTTTCCACCTTCAGTTGCAACCCATATCCATGTTGTTACATACAGTGACCTGTATCTTGCAGATTCCTGATGCAGTTTCCAAGCTGCAAAGAGTAGCATATGTTGGCTATATTTGTTGTACCAGTCCTTCACCACGTTCCCTGAATCCTCAACAGTGGTCCACAGCAAAGCAGATGGGTATTGTCAGTACCATCATGAAATCACAGAAGGGCTAGTCAAAAAACCCCAGCAAATTGCTGTTTAGTAGACTGCTCATGAGCAAACTTTGCATTCTGAGAGATATGCTGGAAGTAAAAGAAATTAACCGCTCCATAAGGATTACAACAGACCAGTGCATTCCATGGGCAATCCAAAATTACTTTCTGCTTCCACCCAAACTCCATCGCTCTTCTGAGACTTGTCCAATGCCTCACACAGTCTTTACTCTACCTTGGTCCAAGAAAATTCATGTCTAAGACTCAAAGGCCTTACATTTATTTCACCTTAGCAAGTTTCCCGTTACTACAGTCGTTTGCTACCTTCATGCGAATGAAAGAGGTACCTGAAGGAAGCCAAGGAGGGGGAAGCATTCATTTTCCTCCAAGAGAGCAGAACTTTGGAACTTGAGCTCTTCAGATGAAGCCTTAGCATGCCACATGGGAAACACTGGTAGTGACATGTTAAAAGTTATTAGGTTTTGCCTACACTATAACCCCTTAGTAATAAAGAAGGTCTTTGCTTTCTCATACCAACATCTTTACAGGAAATAGCAGGAAATTAAAGTAGCAGGCAAGCATCTGCAAGACAAAGTAGTTCAATGGAAAGAGATTACAAAGATGGCCAGACCATCTTATCTTAGTCCAGCTCTTCAGGTGTCTTACAAAGCCCCCTAACAGTAGAAAAAATGAATGCTTAAACTGCAGGTGACCTTGAACAGGTGCCAGCTGATGCTTGTGACAGAGACAGAGTGAACTGTCATGGGCCGTTCTCTGTGAGCAAGGCTTTGTGTGCACGTTAGTGTATGTTATATATCACATTGAAACAAGAAAAAGGAAATAAAAGGAATGAGACTGTTCTACATGGGACATGCCAGGAATGTCTAATGCTTGGTGCTTCCGCAGGACTAGAAGAAAAAAATCATTAAGGGAATAAACCAAAAATTTGCTACAATGATGTGACATAGGCCTCCAGAGAGGGAACAAAAAAACCAACCAACTAACCAACCAGAAGCGTGGGGGTAGGTAGGAGACAAGACATCTGGTGGTTTAAAATCACACTGGGGTCTTGCAAAAAAACAACTTCCAAAACCTCAGTCCTTGGAAAAAGACTCAAATTGCAGATTTAAAGGAGGCAGCAAATTATTTGCAGATAGAAAAAGTTAGGATTACCTGTTCATCAGTTTTCACAGACTGATACACACATATGTTCTACCTAGGTAAGAATGTCTACACTATGAAAACAGAAATGTAACAAGAGCTTGACAAAAATATTTTATAATTATTAATTAGGGGTAAATCAACTTCTGCTATTCTTCTCTTTAAAACAGAATGAATTACTTTTTTGAAGAGGAATCTCAGAGAAAGTTACAGTAGCTGCTACATTTGGATAATATGCAATGCTTTCAGTTGACTAAGTCATAAATTTGAGGCAGTCTGGTAAGTTTCTATATAGATTCTGGCAAAAAAAAAGCAAGAATCAAGACTGTTTTTATGAGACTATCCAAGTATTAGTTGGAAACAAGCCATTTGCTTAAATAGAATTTTCAATAGTCAAGACAAAACTATCGACACAAATCAAAAATTTAAAGCTGCTTCTTCTTACTGAATGTAATTCTGTCCAGTTCCACTACAAGACAATTTATTTGAGCTCTCACAGAAATAGGAGATTATAAAGGACATCTACACTGGAAATCCTTACTGCTGAATTAGTAGGAATAAACATCAAGAACTGAGCTAAAGCTCCAACCAAAACTCCAGTTTTAATAAATCCTAGAATAAATGTCCCATGCAACACAAATATGGATGTGCAGTCTGACTTGCAGATGGGACTCTCTTTTGATTTCAAAATTTGCAGACATTTTCCTCTTTGCACTGTAAAATTACAGTACACAATTTGCACAATATTACTGCAGGTGCAAAATGAGGAACAAAGGCATAGCAGAAGAAATAAGAGTACTCTGTGACAGTAAATTTAAATTACACATATAAGTGAACCAAGTAGCTGAAATGGAAGGCCCCATGTACATTAGCAATTACGCTGTACTTGCAAACAGTGACTTTGGGGAGGTGCCAGAAAAAAGTCTCTGTCTCTCGAAAGTGATAAACTTTGTGGCAGTTTTTTTCCAGTTCTCCTTGCTGGTTAATGGTCAATGTACTTATCAGTAATGGATACATTCTGAATACGTTTTTTAGAAAGAGTCCACTGCAGGTTGGCTCTTAACAGAACAGAGCTGCATAAAACAATGCAAACTTTTTCATATACTGTTCAACAACAAACAGGTTAACTACCACTTCAGTCCGAAAGAGCGCCTAAACCAACCCACAAAGAGAGGTCTCCAGCTGCATGAAACTGGAGTCCCAATCCTTATGATTGGGACTCCCGTTATGATCCTTCAGAAATGCTGAGGAATATGGGCAAGAATCCTTGTGCTCCACAAATTCCTACATAGTTACAAAAACAAATGAAAATTGAAGGCCAAAATAATTGCCTTCTGATCATGCTTTTAATATAAGTCGTAAACATGAAATGCTAAGTTTATAAAAAAGAGCACGCTGTCAATTACTTCTACTACTTCCTAAAGATAGTGTTATTTCCAATTCAGTCTTTACCGTGTCCTACAATATGTGAAAGCAGATGCAAAACTTGAAATTAAAAAATTACTAAATAATTGTATTACACCATTACTTGTTCACTAAATGTATTTTCTGGGTGGCAGCACACTAGTCTTACAAAGTTCTGCCTTTCCTCCTACACAAATATTACATTAATTACTCTACAGTAGAATTAAAACTGAAATTTTAAGATCCTTATATACATGTGTCATTAGAACAAAACATGGTGGACATGGGGTATAGTTACTATGATGAGGTTTTTTTCTCAAAAATATTCTTTTACTTACCATCTCATCCACGTAGCAAACCCAGAATAAAATCATTTACAGTTTAGTACTTCTCTTTCAAGTTTTTTGTTAAATGTTTTCACTAGGTACGCACGTGTACCTCTCTTTGCACATTTCTATCAGAAAAGGCAAAGTTGTAAATCAAGGTGTCAAAAACAAATGAGAAAACAATGAACGAAGAACCACTGATGATCACAAATAAGAATAACCAACTTTATTCATTATTTCCAGGTTTTTCCAAACATGGAAAGTTTTCCGTATATTTTTTAAGGTTTCGGGGGTTTGTTTGATTGTTGTTTTTTTTTTTTTAATCTATAATCTTTATTTTCAGATTCTTCTAAACATCAAGAGGGTTTTTTCACTCTATTTGTAAAAATATTGTTTGTTTGGTACAGAAGAGAGATTGATGATCCTGAGCTCTAATATTCTAAGCATTTGCATTGAGGGGTTTGGCAGTGGTATTTTTTGTTCAATGGTTAAATACTTTCCAACCCCTGCAGATTAAACTGATTTACAGTATTTCAGGGAATAAACAGGACATAACAGAGCTATTACGCATTTTTCCCTACCTTGCATTTTTTGGGTAAGATCAAAACAGCTGAATTTATGACTGATTCAGGAGGGAAATAATTTTTAACACATATTCCAAGTGGCCCGTTTGCAGAACAAAAGTTATTCTACCTATCAAGACATGATCAGTGTCTGACTCATAAGCTCATTTCCCTTCAAAAGGTTTATCTCTCTTCAAAAGGAGATAAAAAAAACTTAAACCCAAAAAGACTAACTCCATTGTAGTTTTCTTCAATATATTTAAAAGCCTTACAGTTTTCAACTTCATTATAAACCCTTCTACAATTGAAGCAGCATTAATACAAAGTATCACTATTACTCTTTTTTCACTGACATTTTAAGAGACACAGCATGAAAAAAAAATTTAAGCCATCTAAGAGTTTGAGAAAGAAAAGAATAAGCAGTGCTTTGACATTCAGAATGATAAATTTCTCAACACACTCAACTCCCTAATTATCCTTGTTGCCACCATTTCCACCTCCAATTTATGATGGATGCAAGAGGAAAGAAACAAGGACAGGATTTAACTTTTCATATTAATGTCCTTCCAACTCACTACAAACAAACAGAGACTAAAACCCATCACTTTTTCTCATTTTAATTTCTTGAAACACCATTTTTTCTGTGCAGTTTCTAAGACAATTATGTTTGAGCTCAGATTCAGTTATCACAACTTAGACACAGCAGATGAACTGAGCTGTAGTAATACACAGCAAAGGCAGAAGAGTAAATGCTTTTAACTTAATCTCCTTCTAATTGTTTGAATATGTTGAACAGTCTGGTAAACACAACGTAGGCTGCTACATAACTGTTGCCAAGGAGTAAATCATTCAGATACACCTAACATATAAAACTTAATCACTTGCCTAGATCCTTAATCTGAAACAGAATTAATCCATTTCAGCTGACAGTATCCTTATTATACTATTCATATATTTCTACTAAGCACTCAGTCCATAGTATCAGGTAGCCACATACCTGGGTAAAAACAGGAAGGAAAAAAAAAAGGAAGAGAGTCCTTGTCTCGAAAAGCAAGCACATGACAATGAGATCAGTTTCAACAAAACCAAGACTGTACCTAAACATCTCATGGATGAATGCAAATCAAAACATACCTACTAAGTAGGGAGAGAGGCCAGGCAGGGAAATGAAGAATCAATGAGACTATCTACCATACAACTGCTTACCATATTAAATCACACATACCAAAAAGCACATTGGAACTAAAATGTGTTACAAAAGCAATTGCAAAAAGAAGGGAAGACAAAGAAAAATACTGTGATTACTCGCCTAGGCTACAAAGACTTCAGAATGTATAGCTGCTATTAACTTCCCGCTATAGTAAGCCAACTGCAGTAAAGAGCAATGATTCCAGAGTGGCATTGTTAAAATTAAAGACAATTGTTCAGATTACATAAACCAACAGTTACAGCTTGTATCAATAGATGATCACATTAAACGCCCAAAAATATTAATGAACTGCTCACTGAAGACATTTTCCCTTTAGAAATACCTCCTAAAAATATTTTTTAAAAAATCAAGAACACAGAATATAGAAGCATTTAGGTACACAGCAGACACCTGGCAAAAACAAGGATAAATGGCAGAATTAACATTTAGATGTAGTTCTATTAGATGTCAACTCCTCCATTGGAATAACCTCATGAAAGCCCTTTCATTAAATCACTCTTTTACACTGGTTCCTTTTCAATGCAATTTAAACTCATTAGGTTAAATGAGCACTGTTATATTTGCACTAAAATAAACATAAGTACTGCTTTTATGCTTGCCTACCATGTAAATCACCCTTTAAAAAATATTACACTTCTGTCTGTTGCAGAGTACTAAAACATACACATTTAGAAGCTGGTAAGGGCTGCTCTATTTTTAATTGGATGAATCAGTACCTGAAGCGCACAAATACAAGTAAAATCTTTAACTTACAAGTGTTCATACTTCCTCTCAGAGAAATTGTCTTACTACTTGCATAAATGATAAAATTACAACAAACACATTGCTCTGACTTCAGTATGTAACACAAAATTATTAAAAGCAGCTGCAAGAAATCCTGAGGCATTAAAGCAAAAATGTGCTGTAAGGCTTATTGGCACAGCCAGTTGTGACATGACCAGATTTCAACTGGTACCTCCCTCTGTCCTATTTGTTCTAATAACTACCTTTTATACAACAAGAATCTTTTACTGTAAAGTGGTACATGCAACTCACTCTACCACCTTTTGCACCAGGTATATAAAAGGGGACTTGGAAGACTAAATGAAGATTTTATCAAAGCATCAGTTTCTGAAACAGATGCTTTCTTTCACTAAATGGGCCAGTGCAGTTTACCTAATGTAAACACTTTCCTTTGTGGAGGTTCATCATATGTCCTTACTTACATAAAGGAAGGAAGATGCGAGTTGAAGAAATGGAAGCTTGAGTTAAGGCATTTGTAACTTACCAGGTTTGATCATACAGGTGGTAGCTACCGAACTTGCTTCTGTTGTGCAAGTTAAAAGCAACTGTCGGCTGAAATCAAACAAGTGGCATAAATACTAAATCAAGTTTAGGTCCACCTAAGGTCTGTTTCAGGACACACCCTTCATATTCTCAGAAAGGACACAATTATAGTCAGTGAAGATACAGGAGGAGAGGTCTGCAACAGTTGGATCCATTTTTTAACATCTTGGAACAGTTTGCTTGGGATTGCTGAATACACATGTTGTTTATAAACAGCAGAAATAAGTCAGCAATAACCTGAGGAAACTGTTCTGCTTTGTATCACCTTTTAGGTTGACAGTAATGCCAAAGACTTACTCTCATCCTAATGGATTCAGTTAGTAAACTTTCAGGCTACTAGACTAGCCTGTCAGGGGTAGGGACAGCATATTGTCTTGTTTCATTTCCAACAGTGATGCCAGAATTTTCTATAAAACATTCAATTGTATAAAATACTCAAGTACTTTAGAAATTGAAATTTCTTATTAAAGGACATACTTTACTTTTATTAAAAAAAAAAAACCACTAAACCCAGAAACATTAGAAATACAATAATAATTTAGCTAGAATGAACAGTGACAGACACTTTATCATTTGATGGCAGCTGGGTGCCCATTGACTTTGGTAGCTTCACTGCAGGGAAGAGAACATACTTGCACATCTCAAAGGAACAATGTAGTCAGAATAATTCTACATTTTTATTTACAGGCTTAGCACTAAGGCAAATGACTGAGAAGACTTTGGGACTGAGCTACCATCTCCTTGCTAAAGATTAAATTTGAGCAAAAACAAAAATCTAGACTGGCCACTTGTCTGTGCAGATCAATTTCAGTGTCTGTCCTTCTGGCATTCATCACACCCAGTCCACGGGTTTTTAAAACCTTTATATCACTTCAAGGGATCCCTGTCCCCATCAGCAGTTAGTAAGAAAGAAGACAAAACGCAGCTGATCATTCTTGTTAGTCAGGCTAACAACCAAATGCAGAAATATTTCCGCTGCTTCTTTAGGTAAGGTTAACAAGGTGAACTAGAACTGTATCAGCCTCAGCTTATTGCCTTTGAAAGTTAAATTAAGAAACAACTCTCTGGCTGTAATATCTATCTATCTCTGTAGCATAGAAGACAAGTGCTTACATATGAACATTGTTTTTGCAAACCAATTAATGCATGCAAACAAACAAATAGAGAATTTATTTTTAAGGAAATCACTACCATAATAAAGTCAGAGCAGTCAACAATATAATTGTCCTTGCTAGGTAATGACACTGGACTCACAATATCATGTAATTTTTTTAATTTTTTTTTTATACAGGAAATAGAAAATTTGATTCTGAAGTTACTCCAAGGAACTGAAAAGATCAGGCACATATATTCAATTTTTATATGAATTCATATTGTTAGATAAACAGTATCAGATATGCATTGTTTCTGAAACAACTGAATGTTACATACATTCAGTAAGAACAGACATCAGCTCAGGTTGGCTGATAACTGGGACACTTATTCATAGCCCAATATGTGAGGCAAGTATCTAGGTTCAAATCAGACAAGGTTAGAACATGCGAAAACAGAACAAACAGGAATTTAAAGAAATGTCATAAACAGATTTTACACATTACTTTCTAAACAAATGCCTTGACTGACATATTTTTCAGACCTGACTTCCCATCTACCCTTTGAGTCTTTTACTGAAATATATTTAAGCGACATTCTTCTGGCAAAAGCGTTTAACAAAATGCATTTAACAAAACCTGTCATTTACCAATAACACTCCAACAAACCTGGAGGGCACAGCACACATGCTATTTTATTACTAAGCATAAAAGTCAATGTTCTCAAAACCAGTGTAACTTATGTAAGGTAAGGCATTTTCATCTTGGCTCTCAAAAGAAGCAATTCCTTAACCATACTAACAAATCTTCATAAGGAAAAATCTTACACCCAGTGAGAAACAGACTAACCATGTAATGTTCAACAGACAGGAAAACCTCTCATTTATATCAGTATGTCTCTTCGATCATTCAACTGCCTAATAAAAAAAAAAACCAGGCAATTGCACTCATTACTGGAAAACTTGCAGGAACAGTCTTGCTTGTTGGTGTCAATCTTAAGCATCAATGGTTTATTGTGTTTTTTGTTGTGGGAAAGTTGTTTGTTTGGTTTGGTTTTTAAAGCAAGGAAATTAGTGACCTAATGAAGTCAGTACTTTGTTCCATACCAGCTATTTACCTTTTTGGTGCTTACATAAAGTACCAAACTGACTATAATATATTCCTTGGTTTCTTCCAACCATACAAACTCAACACAGACTTTACCCTCTGAATCTGCATAGTCTGCAGTATAGATATGACCCATGTAGTCATAAAGGCCAGATGACTTGGAAGACAATTCCATGTGGACTGGAGCACTGAAACACCAGAAGGGCTTTCCAGTTTCATCCAGGAGAGTCAGATCCATCACAAAGCAGTCCTATAGACACAAGCAGAAGAGATTATTTCCCCATGTCACAGCAGAGTAAGTAGATCTGTCCCTGATTTTAGAAGAAATATCAAGGTTCCAGAGAGTTCTGTACAAAGGCTAAAACCTCAAAATAAAATTGATAATGCTTCACTGACCTACTGCAATAAATGCTTACTTAGAGGTTTCCTACAGAAATCAAAATTGCAGCCTACAGACATCAAACGCTGTGCTACAGAAAGTACCACTGCCAAACCAAATCAGATATTATTTCTTGAACATTTTTAAGCCCTTAACATCTGTTTTTCTCAATTATTAATTACTTTACCATGCAAATAATGATAGTCCCTTCAATATGAGAAAGCAATCTAAGTTTAAACTCGCCTACTAAACTTGTGTGAATGCAGCAATACTCAGGGATTGCAAAGATACTCAGGGACTACCCAAGGCAGTGCACACACAATTACCCTTCCAAGCCAGCTATATACAGTACTTTTTGAAAGGCTCACAGCTTCAGTTCCCAGAAAGGTAATATTAATAATCTTGATGTAATTCCTCCTCTAACAAATTCTTGAAAATATTTCTTTATAAGATTACATAACTAGATAATTTTAACATGTTAATGCCTGTTCTTTGGTCTTTGCAAACTGATAGTTTCGCATATCCCTTGGAAGCGTAGGAGTTGTGTCATTGTTAGTATCAGCTGTTCCTTATTTTCATTAGTTTTGAATCACTAAATGAATCAAATTATCTTTATTATGTTGTACATGTGCTCCAAAAGCATAAACAAACCAACACCACATATTCCATGCCAAGAAATTCATTTGGAATGCTTTATTTCTCTGTACTACATAGTTGTGCTTCTGTTGCTCTAACATTGCTTTCACAATTACTT
>WEKY01056273.1:4538-26157 GCA_013390045.1 Picathartes gymnocephalus | reverse complement strand
TTTTTTTTTTTTTTTTGGTGGATGGAGGCCAAGCTGCATCTGTTCCAAGCATCAGGGCCAAAATACCATCTACAATTAAAGCATTGCTGACAAGGTTGTTGAGGCTACATGAGACAGAGTAGATTACAGGTCATCCTGCAGCTTGGAGGTATATTGGCACTGTGATGGTAGTGGTAATAAAAATGTGTTTGTGTCAGTAAAATAAGCAAATATGACTCAAAGCACCCAGGCAGCAGACAGGCTGAATTCACTTTTCTAAACATAACCACAATTTGAAGCACCAAGGCATGGTGGCCTACAGAGCCTCACTGCTGGACAGCTGTTGTGGAATTCTAACAGAACATAATTGAAATTGATGAGAGAAGAAAGCAACACTCACAAGCCTACCACAATAACTGCTTTGCAAAAGCAGAAGTTCTTTTCTATCACTGATATATTCAGGAAGACATTAGATAGAGTGAACTATGCCATGTGATAAAATACCACAGTATAGTGGCCCCTAAAAAGGGGGATAGGTAAATGCAGGCACTGTGGAGGCTCCACCATATTCTCACAACTGGAAATACAGAGTTGTGGGGATAAAAAAAGAAAACAAAATAAACAAACAAAAAAAACCCAAGTACAACTGGAGCAGACAGCATAGCCTTCACCATCTGGGAACTTATATCCTTTGTCTGGGAATGATCTCTAAGCCCATGCTAAAAGATCAATGAACTGCAAAAGATGTCTCAGTCTGCCTGGGAATCTGAAGAATGAATGGAATCTGGTTTTGCTTTGATTTCAATTTACCCAGCCCACATTACAATTCTGCAACATACTGCCAACCCAAAAATATTTGTTCTATTGCCAGTGTCCTATCACTACTGAAAGGGAAACAGTGATATTTTGATCATGACAGGTAAATGGCAAAAACACATGAAATAAAGTGGGGGTGCAATGGCAGTGGGAGAGAGGAATAGCTGGGGGAAGACTCATTCCCTAAATAACTCAGTAAGCCAATACTTTAATACTCATCGTGAAGTGTGATCATGCTGCTAATGAAGCAATAAATCCTCCCTTGCATTGGTGCTGGAGGGAGGGAGGTCAGAAAGTGGAGAGAGCTCCCTTTCCTTTCTCGTTATAAGCAGCAATCCAAAATGCTTTAATAAAGCTCAGCAATGTCCTAGAAGGCAAAATCAGCTAATGCTTCTCCTCATGAAGCCATGCCCCAAAATGGCACATCTCCCTGGCTCTTCTGGCTTCCCTCTTGGGACTCCTGTACTAAAGTCAGCACCAAGCCTGGCCTGCCCTCCCCATCCTCCCCACCAGCTTTCATCCACTGTGGGACTTCGACAGTTGACTTCCAGACCTGCATCAGCCAATTCAAGCATAAGCATCACTGATTAATGCCTAATCCCCCTCCCCCTGCGCGTGTACTCTAAAATGCCTTTATTTTAAATTGCAAAGGAGAGAAACATTTTCCTTCCCAAAAACTGGAACTGGCAACGAAAAATAAGCAAAGCCTATCTCTAATTAACGCTAATCTGTCTGCCTTGTGTATGCACCAGCGAGGGAGCCACAGTACGCTGCAGATCAGAAGATAAAAACACACTCAGGAGTTCAACTGCTTTAGAAGCACAACATCTGTTAGCCATGTTATTCTGCAGCTATCCAACAAGCAGAGCACTCTTCACAACACTTAATAGCTTATGCATTATGGATGCTGCCGTGGGTACAGAGGTACTTGGGCTCAGGGTTGCATTCTGCACAAGTCCCAAATTAAAAAACTAGAGGCAAATCTGGGGAGTGTCTCTCCCCTCTCCTTCCTCGCATGGGAAGTGAGAGTTCAGGGCCAAATTCTGCTCTCAATTACACTAATATAGCTCCACTCAAAACCAGTTTGGTGAAACACAGAACAATATCTGACTGACTCCATCCTTAATTCACTCACTATGTGGAATTAGAACAAAATTGCAAAAAATCTCTTTGGAAGAGAATATTTTAAGTCAGCTATTGTTGTAATATCCTTGATTGATTTAGCCACCACATTATTATTATAAATTAATAAAGGAACGGCACACATTAGTAGAGTTTATAGGTTTTTCCATTACTGTTTTCCTATTATTCTTCCTATTATTCAGTTCACCAGCTTCTTCATATAGTTTATCTATAACTCTCATGCATTATAGTGCTTCAGAATTTATGAAGTATATACAAAGCATATAAATCCTATTAACTAGCCCATCATACTTATAATTGATTCAATTAAAATGTTGTGTGTGTCTACAGTACATAAAGAGGAGGGAAAATAAAACTGAGACCAAGGGGTTAATAAATTCTTGATTATTTAT
Source organism: Picathartes gymnocephalus (assembly GCA_013390045.1). NCBI lineage: Eukaryota > Metazoa > Chordata > Aves > Passeriformes > Picathartidae > Picathartes > Picathartes gymnocephalus. Next base: position 23,827 of record WEKY01056273.1, on the reverse strand, counting down.
ATTTTCTTAAACTTCTCTGCCACAGTGGAGACAAGACACAGTACGAATATGCTACATTCTGCTCCTTAAACCCTATAGCCCAGCATGCAACATAAGGAGTATAAGAGACCTGAGAGCAACTTAAAATGATTTTTCGTATTCATTTTAAGGCCAAAGGGACCATTTTTTTTTCTACTATGACTCCAATATTCGCATGACATGAGCCATAGGATTTCACTCAGGGATTTTTTCATAAATCTAATGGTTTCTGGAAGAGTTGGGTTTTTTTCAAGTTTCCAACCTTCATTTAAGGACTTCCATCTATTTGTTCCAATTTTGTAACATAGCCTTGCTGATAAAAATAAACATTCTGGCAGGTTTTCACATCATATATGCATGCCCATGTTAGGTATCTAGCTTAGGAATGATTCAACAGATCAAAGTAAAGGACTGGAGTTCCCTGCCTAGTCAATGAAAGGAAGCAGTCAGTCAGCTTCAGCACACTGAGTCAGAGATGGCTGAAAGAGCTAAAAGCAGACTAGGAGAATAAATACCTACACCAACTTCTGTTCTGAATTGCTTGAGATCCTCCTCCTACTGATAGCTGTTCCTTCCAACTATTGTCTTTGGCAATACACTTCTTTTGCCAGACTGAATAGGCAGCTCCTTTCTCTATAGCCTTACATTCAATTCTGTAATAACTAAACCACATGGAATTTGCAATGTGACAGTGAGACAGATTTTCCAGAATTCAGATCATTCAGAGAGGTCTTTCTCTCTTCCTTTTTTTGTTGCTATCTTTTTTTCAGTGCCAACTCAACACAAGGTTTAGGCAACAAAATCGTAAGTGTCAAGGAATTGAATTTGTGCTACAAAGTCATTTACGTGCTTTTCTAAATCACACCCTTGAACTCTGGATAGCATTGCAGCATTATCCTTGCCTCAGAATCCCAGTGCAACATCAATGTGTTAATTTCTATTTCTAAAGTACTTTGAAGATGCACATACAACTGCATTGCACCCTGCAGACTTTCACTGGTGCTAACATGGTACAATTCTGTTTTCTCCCTCCTTCCAGCCTGAGAACAACAAGAAAGACTAGAAAATGTGTTTTTCCCATACATTTGAGAAGACAATTTTGATGTCCCAGCATGAATTATTCTGCACCACACAAAAATGCTAATTAAGCCTTTATTCTATAACCTGACAGATGTTTCTGATGCACTGTTCATCTTTTCCATACTGTACAAAAGCTAAAGTTTTAAACTTTTTGTATTATGATGCAATTAGCATTATTCATGAAGACAGTCATCAAAAGTCTGCTTGAAGTGCTGTCCCATTCCTCAGAGAGAAGAATTTTGAAAGACATGACAGGAGATTGCCCTCCCTGTGCACTAGGTATACACGATGCATACACACACACATGCAAGGAGTCCACAGGTCCCCATTCCTTCTCCTCACACACCCTCACTTGTCTTTCCCACTAGGACCATCTTCTGTTGCACATAAATTCCAATCCTGGTGGCTTACACTCACTACTCATACCCAGCCCACACAACCTAGTGTTGTGCATACAGAGAAGCAGTTCAAGCAAAATAAATGTCTCCTTTTGGGACTGCAACATCACAGAGAACAAAAGTTGAATCAAAAAACTTGGCAGCTGACCACCTATTCCTCTATGGCATAGAAGTTTGTCTCAGTGCCCTTCTGTCCCAACAGGGGCCAATGTCCCCCAGCAGGAGCAGCCTGCTTTGCAGTTGACATCCATCCCCTGATGGAGCACAGCTTTTGGCCGATGTTCATGCTGCACCTTTCCTGCTGTCATGCTCATCAGGATGGACAGGTAAAGACAGACTCATTTTCACAAAGATCATTCTGCTGTACATGGATGTGGCATGTACATCCAGGGAATGGCCCATGCTGTCTCAGCCTTGTGCCTTCCCTGTCCCCAGGGAGCAGCCCAATGGCCAGGGCTGGGGCTGCTCCCCTGAGCCCCAACTGCCCTGCTCCTGACCAGGGCAGGTGGGATGGGCCCTGGCTGCCATGTCCTGCCCCAATACCCCAAGAAGCCCTGACTACTCCTGGATCCCAGCCCTCATTGTGCCCCAGTGCTTCTCCCAAGCAAACCACCACTGGCTACCCCTGTCAGCTTCCCTGCAATGTGACAGTACACTCATCTTCATCCCTGTTCCTTTTGTCCTATCTTCTACACATCTACACAATATCCTCCTGCGGTTTCTTTTTTATTCCTCTTACCTATCGCTATTCCCTTTTCTCCTCTGTTCCCCTAAAAGAGCACTCCTATTCAGTCTCTTGCCCTTGTCACCAAACCAGTATCTGAGAAAACACTTGTCCTTTTCTCTCTGCTCTCTGGAGTAACTGTCAGGAAAAGAAGGATTTCTTTAAAAATACAGATTCAGCAACTACACACTCTTAGTTGGAAGGAAGCTTGTCCCCAGGGTAGTGATTATACATATAAAGACAATAATAAGACTGAGGGATGCAAAGCTGTGTAGAAAAGGTAGAAATCTTAAAGTCTGTCTTTACAATTCTCCAGAGGTTTAATCTATAGCATAAAAGATCTTATTTTACACGTATGTAAGTGCTGTGAAAACAATGTATTTGCCTGTTCATCACAAATTACACTATAACACAGCTCAAGAAATGCATCAGTAAGAGGATAAACAGAAAGAAATAGGCATATAAAATGTCTATGAAAGGGATGCACAGAAATGAACATCCCTAATAAAGAGCCAACCCATTTTTTTCTATTTGCTATTTTTTAAAATCATATTTATTAACAATATATACCAGAGCTACTATCTGTTACTGTAAAGCTGAAGATGTAAGGTATGTGATCCGTGACTTACCAAAGCAAAGTTAAATAGTCATTTGATCATTGCATTATGTAGTTAACATAGTACATCAGTAAATAGGCAGGATAAAGACTTCTAAAAGCAGAATTTAATTGAGTCAAATTAGGTTATGTCGAATTCATTGCTGTCTGAGAAAAGACAGAGTTAGGTAAGTGAAACCTGGAAGCGTGGCACAGACAATTTAGCTATGAGTTTATCAAGAATCATGATGGAGTATTAGACTGAGGATGAGACCAAAAAAACCTGAAGACAAGAAGACTTATTATGAGGATCTTCCAATCTTAAACCTGATGTCCGTTCCTTCTGCCAGGCTGAATCCAAACACCAGATTTATTTATGGGATGCCTGTTCACGTGAAGAAATACACACATGTCATGATTTAGGAATGGTACTCCCCAGTTTAGTGCTCTCACTGACAGTTTCCAAACCATTTGCTGCTTACTCCCTCCCCTCTCCCTCACCAGGATAGACAGGAGAACTGGAGGCACAAAAGTTGAAGATCACAGGCTAAGATAAGAACAATTTATTGGAAACAGCAATGAAATAAGAAAATGAACAGTTGCGGCAAGAATACTAATGACAGAGGGTACAAGAAAGAGGCAAAATACCCAACCCCTCCCTCTGCCATGCTACAGTGACCCAGAAGAGGACCCTTCACCCATCCTGGGCAATGACATGAGGTGATTTATAATAACCTCCAGGTCCTAGCCATGCCCTGTCCTGGCTACTGCAAAAATCAACCTTGTCCTGACTGGAACCAGGACAACACTTCAAAGAGGCAGTCCAAAACAATCCATACCCTCATCATGCATCTAGAGCAAGTAAGTGGGCAACACTATGAAGAACGATGTGACACTGACACTGTCCTGCCTGTGAACTCATGAGAACCAGAGAGAGGTTCCCCTTCTGAGCTGGAGGGATGGCAGGGGAAACAGAAAGGGCACCTTTCCTCTCCCACACAAACAAAACTACTGTGTGGTTCAGGATTTGTAACACTAGGGAATAAGAAAAGCAGGGATGAATTTTCAATTACAGCAGTCTTGGAGTTGAGGAAGCCCTTTTGGAAGCAGAGCACTTAGGTTTGAATGAAACCAGACTGGGACAACAACTGACTTCATTTTTCCTACTGAAAAAAACAATTGAAGTGTTCCTGATCACTATGTATTTGTAGGGAAAATAGCTCCCTTTCTTCCTCCAGTGAGTTAAAAAGATAATGGCCACTTCTGCCTCTTGGTGAACTAGGCATAGGCAAGAATTTTCCCAGAGGTATGGTGGATGCCTCATCCCTGGAAACATTCAAGGTCAGGTTGGGTAGGACTCTGGGCAACCTGATGTAGTTGAAGATGTCCCTGCTCATTGCAGGGAATTTGGATGAGTTGACCCTGAAAGGTCCCTTCCAACCCAAACTATTCTATGATTCTGTGAAGGGCCTGTTGGTACTAGCCTTTGTCAGGGGAAAGTCAGCAAACCTACAGGGTGGTGGCCAATAAGAGGTTTAGGAGCACATGGCTTAGGTGTAAAGTAAAAGCCAAGGAGCTGCCTCTTACCTGAATAAATGTGTACGACATAATCCCAGTTCCTGTTTACCCAAGCAGAGGAGCTACCAGCTTGTACTCACACATCACCAAGCCATTCGACTTCCCTTTGAAGGACCTGCAGCAGCAGGCATGGGATCTGCACAGTCAGGGTCTTTCCTTCATTGAAGGCTTTCCACTGTCTCAGTATGAAAGTGTTTGGTCAGACAAAAGCAGCCCTGGCCACTTGCACTAGAGAGAACAGTAGCATATGGGGAGTCTCAGGGACAAAATAACTTCAGACACCTTGAAGCTACGGCAGTGGCTGTTGAAGCACTCCTTAATTCATTATTTGTGAGATATATGGCATACAGTGGGATTCATCTAATCTATAGCTTGATATCCACCATACTGACCTAGTCATTCTCAATCCCCTTTTTAGTCTACGGCTCTTTCTAGTCTAGGTGTCTTTAGGATGCAGTCAATTTCAACTGGTTTAGATATCTTACTTAAGAGGTGAAAATCACATCCTCCCTCTTGACAGAAGAACGGGTCTAGATGACCAGGAAGCAGCAGATATCTGCTGCATGCACTCTGATGTACCATCAGAGGCTGGACCTGGTTTCTTTTATGTCACTGTGTCCTGTGGAGCTAGCTGTAAAGATCACAATGACTCCTTCAGTCCTTAAAATCTATTAATCTTCTAATTAGAGCTAATTAAAATGAAATGCATTTTTACTTTTTTTTTAGACAGCTTTCTCTTTCATCATTAAAACACTGACATTTTTTAAATGAGCTCCCCTAATAACAAGAGAACATTAATATACCTGATTAGTATTCTTTTCTAATAGTTAAGACCTTGGCTTGTCCAATTACACATTTTTTATACCATTAGAAAACAAAGAGAAAAGCTACATGTAACAGCACACCCTGGTTAGCACAAAGAACCCAGTGTAAACAGAAAACAACCAATTAAGTGGTTCTTCTGGGTATCAGGGGCGAGGGAAAATACTTCACTGTAGTTTGTGAATTGTGTTTAAAGCACACGCAATAATTTTGTATTAAATATTCAGGATAAAGTTGAGGGATGCAGAAGTGGGAGAACAACTGCAAGAAAGCAGGGGAGTGCATAAGTCAGACATGTCTCTTCTCAAGCTTCCTTCTCTCTCTCTACAGCTGGTATGAAAAGCTTACAGCAGCAGAAGACAACAGGAGATGTGTCATTTAAACAGAGGTAGGCCATTAATATATTGTTTAGTGTAATTGAAATGCATTGCACAGGATTAGTTGCCTGCCAATCATCCCAATTAAGCAGGCGTGTCATTGATCAGCATAGCAATTAAGAGGATTCTAGGGTATCAGCAATTTATTCTTAACAGCCTCAATACTAATTGCTTTCAAGCACAGAAATAGGTTCAACGTTCTTTAAAAGAGAAACGAGAGAGTTATTGGAAAATTTCATATCCTTTTCCCATGAACCACCTATGGGCTAAACTAGATTAGGAAAATTCACAATACTGCAGAGTTCGAATAACAACAAATTATTCCATCATTATCTACTGCTAGCAACAGGAGATGACAAGATCAAATGGAGCAACACTTGGTGTTCATTTTAATCTGGATTTTGTAGTGTCCCTGTAAGTCAACAAACAATTCAAACTCCAAAGGCAGGGCACAATAAGGCAAAGGCTCTGTGGCAGCAGAGCAGACAGACAGTGCTTTCCGGCAGGTTCTTTGAGAATGAAGAAATGCAGCCCTGCAAACCACCAAACTTTTGGCATCCATTTAAGTCCAGTTTCAAACTGGTGTGACTCCACACACTCACACTCTCCAGCTGGTGTCCTTGTGCTCAACCAACTAACACCTAGGTCTATCCTCTGAGCAAATTGATTAGTTTGACACCAGTTTGTGTTTTAAGAATGTGTTGGGATGTCTGCTGGTGTCTGCTGTGACAGCCGTGCTGAGGAAATCCTCTGTGCAAGCAGATGAGATGAAAGAACAAGGCATTGCATTCCAGGTAGATCAGAGGCTCTTAGGAGCCAAGCTGCCACACGCATGAGTAGGATAGGAAAAAAATGGATAATTATATGGTCAGAGTGAGGCACTGCTGGGCCACAGGAACAGCAAGGAGTCAGGCTTGGTCATAACCTGAGCCTTGGCACAAATCAGACACCAATAAACCTCATTAAAGTTCCAGTGAGAAACCTTGTGTGTGCTGCAGAACATTGCTCCATGTTTTCAGGCATTTTTTTTCTTTTTCTGTTCATACAGTTTTTATTCATGTGCACCAGTGAGGAAATAAATAACGGATGTCAAAATTGGAATATTTACATTTTTGTATTCCTTATTGTTTTCTTTCAACACTAAAACTACTGTGCACTGAGTGAAGAAATTAACATACGTAACACCTCTAACAGCACACTGATTATACTTGAATGCTTATGTACAGCAGCATCTATGAATATTATTTTGATGTACCAAAATCTTAGCACAGGACTTTATCTTTTTGAAAACTCAAATATTTCGTACTATAGAAATACATGCCCGATTTTAAAATATTTATTATGCAGAGAACATAATGTTTGCTGTTAATCATAGGACACAATAATTACCTCTATATAAATATGCTATTTTACAAGCTACTCTTTACCTAAGGTGCATTTCACTTTAAGCGTATTATTTCCCTCACCAGGATCTGCAGTTCCTAAGGGGAGATGACAGCAGCAATGCAGACCAACACACTGGAGACACTGAGTGGAGGAGGGAACCTTCTACTCGGTCCTTGGAAAATCACAGAATCATTAAGGTTGGAAAAGACCTCTGAGAACATCTAGTCCAACCTTTACTGATCACCATCACGTCCACCAGACCATGACACACAGCTAGACCAAGTGCCACATCCAGTCATTTCACCTCCAGGGATGGTGACTCCACCACTGCCTGCCTTGAGCAGTCCATTCCAATGCTTAAAGACCCTTTCCATGAAGAAATTCCACTTGATGTCTACCTGAATCTCCCCTGGTACAACTTGAGGCTGTGTCCTCTCACCCTGAAAATTCCAGATCTCTGTCCAGTTCATTTTAAAACTTCCAAAGCCTTATGCAGAAAGTAAAGACTACATTTCAGCCTGGAGGAGAGAATGCTCCAAGGGAGACCTTAGAGCACCTTCCAGTACCTACAGGAGCCCTACAAGAGATCTGGAGAGGGACTTTTACAAGGGCATGCAGCAGTAAGACAAGTGGTGATGGCTTCAAACTGAGCATAAATTTAGATTAGAAAGCAATCGTTCACTATGAGGGTGGGACACTGAAACAGAATGCCTAGAAATGCACTGAAACTATGCCTAGAGAAGTTGTGAATGCTCCATTCCTGGAAGCATTCAAGGCCAGGTTTGATGGGGCTTTGAGCAGCCTGATCTAGCTGAAGATGTGCCTACCCATGGCAACGGGATTGGAACAAGATGATCTTTAATAAGATCTAAATAATTCTATGATTCTATGGTTTTCTATGGTAAAAACAGCCCACCAAAACTGTATTCTAGCTTCACGACCATAACAAGACCTAGATATCTCCTTTTCCCTTCCTACATGAATTCAGCCTCCTCAGACCTCTAGACGAGGGAATAGCTAATATCCTCATTTTAGACGTGTGAGACCCAGAATGACTCAGCTGAGATCACACAAATAGTCCAGATAGATGCCCAAATGGAATTTGGAATTTCAGAGACCCAAGAGACTATTGCCCTGACTCCTGAATATACAAACCAAGAGTATCTTTTAAGGAGCATCTCTTCTTTTTTAATGAGCCTGGGACTTGCCACCTACAGTTCTTCTTCTTCTTCAGGCCTTGTTTTGCAGTTTTGAACAAACTGTGATGTCTCTCCCCCAGTATTTCTCCCTGTAAAACTAATGTTGGCATCATTTTAAAAGGCTTTGATGTCCTGGCCTGACAGATGCAGTTCCTATTTATCCACTAAATGCTATTTGGCATATTGGACCCTTGCACCAAGAGACGAGAAGAACACCCTATTCACATGCTCCTAGCCTAAAGAGTAATAACTGCAATTAAATTGTACATTGGCTTTTGCAGAGGTCAGTGAGGCTGCTATGGGTAATGGGACGGAGAGTGCAAAACTAGCAATTAGCATCAGTCTCTCCTAAGAAAATATGCAGAAGCATGCAGTAGATAGACACATTGTGCATGCAAACATCTGTTGTAAATGCATATTTGGCAACTCAGCAGATAAACAAATGGGTCAGTGAGTTAAGAAAAATTGTTTCTTTGCTCTGTCATTTCAGGAGGGTAAAGACTGCAACAGCCTGCATTTTAAGTAAAACGGACTGTCTGCTTGCAACAGTGGAACTCTTGATTTGCACAACTTCACAACTACGCATTTGCTTAGAAAAAGGGAGTACAGCCCTTGTCCCCAAACCAGCTTTTTCCTATTAATTTCACTATGCTTGCTCTATGTGCAATGGAGCCATTTGAAATCCTTCCATCTTGTTTGCAACTTGAATCATGTCTCTATTTTTAGCAGACTTGGAGCTACACTATGACTTTACCAAATGGAAAATGTAATCATGTCTGTGTTATGTATACCAAAGTGTGTGTTTGCCCTGAGCCAAATGAACTGCATCATCAGGATTTTGGACAGAGTCAGAATTTGGGGACAGTAACAACCCTAGGAACTAGCCCTGCCAGCAACTTTGCCTTCCTAATTTGCATTAGCCGGAGTTTTGTGACAGCTCCCCAGAGAACAGCGCTGAGGCAGCACAGCAAGAAGACAGTGTCTCAAGAATACAAGAAACCAAATTACTCAATTTGTCCATATAGTGGAATGAGATTTAGTCTATTCAATGGGAAGGGACACAGTAATCTTGGGGGAAAAAAACCCAAAACATTTCTTCAGGAAGAGCATGTATGCAACATGCTTATAACTGACTCTCAGTTTAACTAGCATTGGCAGAGATTCAAGGGTGTGAAACACTCCTCCCAAACTCCACCGAGGCTGATCTATGCCATTGGGCAGCCTTTTCACATAATGAGTTTCTCTCCCAGAGGGTCACATTTACTACTTCTGTCCTGCTCCAGAGGCAAATCACATCTAGCTTCCAGGCTCTGCATTTAGCAGGAACAAGAACAGCAAAGCTGACAGAGAAACTGAAGAAACACACGGCAGCTTTGTGCATACGGAAAGGAGAGGTGTGACTGGGAGCACACTGCATGTTGTTGCTATTGGAGCCCCTCAAAAGACCTATATACATGCAGTGGGGAGCAGGAACCCAAAGCTGTTTGTTCGTACTCTGGTTTTCAGAGATTCTTAAACTAACACCTACTAGATGTGTTATTCAAGGCATTCTGAGTAACAAAAAAAANAGTTGTGGAAAAAAAAAAAAAAAAAAAAAAACAACAGCCATTCTTTTTCAAATACTTAAAACATTTAAATATATAGTGTGCCTTTGCTGATGACAATAGAGAGGCATAATGTAAAAATAACTGCATGCATCTAATCTGGTTTTCCTCTTACAGCAGTTTTATATCAGTGTAATTTCATTGATTCCAGAGAAATTGCTACAGATTCACTGGAAGAGAATCCTGAGAGAGAAGAACCATCCGGTGAATGTCACTGCCTTAAGACTGGTACATGATATTTTAAAATACTGTAATAAATGCCCACAGAAGCCACAAAATCTACTGCAAAAGGAATTCTGAATCATCCACATGTGGGACAATTGTTCCTCAGTAGAGTGGTCTTCCCTAGTGGAGAAACTGTCAGCATACAATTATAGATCTCTGAAAATCATTAAATCTCCATGTTTACTGGGAATACATTAGTGAGAAAACACCATTCTATTTCTCCAAATGTCTTTTGAATATAATAGCTTTTTTTTTCTGAAAATGAAATTCCCAAATCTGCTAAGAAATTACCACAAAATGTCACAGTTCTGTAATTAATAATTCAAGTCTTTTCCCTACCCTAACCCATAAAGAAATCAAAAATACAATTGAAATGTTGTTTGCCTGGCAATGCGTATTCTACTTCACAGCAGCAGTTTTCAGAAAAGTACTTTTCGTGTTAAGAAAGACACTTTGGGCTTGGTTTATAAACAAATTTTTGCTGGTACAAATGACATAAATCAAGCTAACTACATGATTTACATCAATTGCATTATATCAATTTAACTGCTAAAATCGAGCAAAACCATTCTGTCCTCCTAAAAAATTGCTAAATGAAGAAAAGCAATTCACATCAGGCAATTTGTAGGCATTTCCTAGTTGTTTGCAAAGTTATGCTCCCACTTTTAGAAAGGCTGCAAAAATATTTGGCATAACATCACTCTACCATACGGTAACTTTGTTCTATATCAATTATAATCTTGCCTTAGCACTTTGCTCTTCAGCAATTCTGATGCTCTGCAATTTAATTTTGTCTCTGGTTCCACGTGGGGGAATAAAGGAACAGAAGGAGCAGGTTGAGCCATGGACCCTGCCATTTTCCCACTTTCTAAATAAAAAACAGCGCCAACAAGCACAGCTGTGGCAATGAAAAGACAGAATAAATTGTACAGGTAAAGGATGGTACCAGGGATCCATCAAAAACAAGAGCGTCAAAACAACCTTCTATAGAAAAGCAGATCCACTTAAAAACAAAGTTATTTGCATCTTCTGGTGCTGTCTGGATTTGGGTGAGTATCGGATGGTACGAAGTTGGCCCTCCACCTCTGAACATTAGTCCAGTTACAGACAGACACATTGTAAAAAGCTGCCTGCAACTGAAAACCTCCTTCCTTCGGAGACAGAATCCATTCACTTCTAAAGTTCCCAGCATAATTTTGTTGGATCTCACAAAGCACCATCACTAGGCAACCACTTTTTGGTGGGCTCCAACTTATTGCTTAAGACAAGTTTCTTTCTGCTATATCCATCGTCTACCACTCTTTCCCTAGGGGTGTTGAAATCTGTCAACATTTCTTAAGACAGAGGCAAACAGTTTTATTTCTACTTGACCCCATGGCAAAATGGTATTGCTTTCCTTCACTGCCTCTAAATGTCTCAGCATCCATTTGCTTCGTATTGAAACCGAATCGGTAATGGCCCGGAGTCTTGTCTATTGAAATGGATTTAAAGTCTAATCCATGACTGTACCAGACTTTCTTTCAGAGTATTTCAGTTGCATTTTAAAGGCATCTAAAGCCTTTGATACTCGTGCTATGTACAACAGCAGCAACAAAAACGGTGTGGGAAAAGAGCAAGTCCTTAAAAAGTTTGCAGGCAGTGGAGAAGCCTGGAGCCCTGAGTCCCCCAGTCCCTCCAGCTCCCTACCAGCACAAGACCTGGGCCTGGAACATGGGCCAGCTCTATGGGGAAAGGTGTGCAGGCCAGAGAGGTGCAGAGGTCACTCAGCCCCTTAGATCGTATAGGCTGCAGCCTGTGTGTAAGGGTGAAGCCATTGCTTCCTTTTTTTAGGAAGTCTTCTCTGCTTCTTAGTCCAGACACTGGAAACAGGATCAGGAAAAGGGATGTGTGCACACTATGCAAAGTGAAGTGTGGGATGTTTCAAAGAGGATTCCTCCTCAGTCTCCTTCTTTCCTCCTCCCTTTTTCTTTTTCTCATTTTACTCTTAGCCACCTCTTCCCACCTTCTGACAATCTCTCGCCATCAGAAAAATATGTTTTAGAAACACATTTCATCTCTCCAGTCCTACTGTCAGATTTGCTGAATCTGTCTTTACTTCTAAGGAGTCCCATGTGCTGTTGCTTCTTCTTAAGATTGCTTACATTTTACAGATGGAATAAGACAATGGGAAATATTCTTTTATCATATATGATTAACCTGTGGCAACTCACGTCCTGAATTAGGAAGTTTCCTAAAAGAGCTATGCCCCTATTTTACCCACTCAATAAAAAAAAAAATTATACTTTGTAGAACAGATCCTTATGAAAAAAGGTTTTCCTGCATGGAGGAATTTTCTTCATATTGAAAGATTATACCAGGCAGGAATCTTGCTGAATCTTGCCTTATTCTGGACGAGCTGTATTCCTGTTTTGAAAAGTGTATGCTTTTGGCCACTCAGCATTTACCTTACTACAAGGACGATATAAACCCCGCAGAGGAAATCACTACCACTGGAATGCACCCAGAAAAAACAGAAATCCCATACCAGAGTGGGAAGTTAAAGCCCTGACCTGTAAATGCTAAAGTATACATCTTGCAGATTTTTGAGCTGTCTACTAAAATTATTTAAAACATCTATCAGAAGGCGTCTTTGTGAAAAAACAATATATAATATTACATCAGTGGCAGCAAAGAGGTACTGCTGCCAGTTTTACACTATTTCCCACAAATCTTGTCCATGTGTTGTGTGAGGTATTTATCATTTGCACAGCAATACCACGCAGAAGCTCTAATCAGTGATGTGGACTCCACAGTACCAGCCATTAAATGGATACAGGTAAAAAATTGCTTCTTTCCTACAGAATGTGATGAAGGGATCCAAAGCAGAAGACTGACCTAAGGGAGACAGAAGTGTTTTAGAAATTTATCGAAACTCAATTGCCATTCTTTCATTCATTTTACTATGTTTGAAATGCTTAAGTTCCTACAGTTCAGAAATCATCTGATACACCTTTTTGTTTCACACAACTCATTTGGAGTTTGATACACCTAATTATGCTCATATGATACTCCTAATTATGGCATAATTAGTTAAACTCTGGGTCTAGGAAAGTCTGAAAGCTATTCAGAGCAACATCAACCGCTATTCAGTATGAAACAGAGGTCATGTGGACAGACATAATTCTGAACAACATTCTGCAACTTTATCAAAGCATTAGAAAACCAGCAAACCATATCAAATTAAGAGGACAGATTGTTTTACAGTGCAAACTCCTGGGTGGAAGGAATAAATAAAAGAAAAATAGTTGTGGCTGTAGAGCAATGATGGTATTATATCATTAGCCTATGGGGTTAACATTTATGGTTAACCATTACACCAGAGGAACTAGTTCCAGTGCCAGAATACTTAAAATCAACATTCAGATGTACTCTGGTCAACTTATTAGTAAGTCTGAATTTAAAAATCTCATTTGAATTAGGTAAGACTGAGCTGCTCATACATAATGTTTACAAAAGACTGAAAAATATTGAACTAGCAAAATAAAGGTCAGTTTTAGGGAAGTTTACAAACTAGTTAACAGAGTGATCTTCCCTTCCTTTTTGCCTTCTTTGAGCAGTAGCTCCATGAAGATTCTATTTGTTTAAGAAAACAGTGCTAGTAACCACAGATCAGAATCAGGTCCTAAATGGATCAAAACAAGTAGCATAAACTAGTAGTTGGGAAGTAGGACTGACTGAAGGAATTAAAAATAAACCCCTATCACTTCTTGGAGCTCTAGGTCAGTACAGAAGACTGTATGTCTAAACAACCAAAACTGCAAGTTTGTTTTTTTTAGAGAAGTGAGAAGTCTGTTGAGCATAGTGACAACTCTGAATGGCGTTTCTTGCTTAACAAAAGAGATGACCCCAGGCAAGGTAAGAATCTTGCAGTGAAAAATCCCAGTACCCATCAGAATTTTTGTGTAGGACCCAGAGGTGCTAGGCAGTCTTGCAAGCACACAGGGTGCATCACTTCTGCCCCAGAAGGCCTAATATGAAAAGCATCACCAGCTTTTGATTAGGAGCAATTGGAGCTGATTTATTATTTTACTCAGAAAAAAGCCTGAAAAATCCTACCTCACTGTGTATTTTATCTTCCATTGCAGAAAACAAAAACAGCAGCAGCAAATAAACCTTGTACCAATTCAATTTGGAAATAACAAGTTCAGCAAAAACACAGAGACACAACAAATTATTGAAGTTACCAGGTTTGAAAAGACATTTATAGGAAGACAAGGTGAACTAGAGGTGTAAATAAGTTTCTAAAATTGAATGAGTTTTCTAAGAAAGCTTTAAAATAGACAACTTACAAGGTGAAGATATAACAGAGGTTTAGAATGTCATTTAACCATGGGAATTCAAGCCAGGGAACAAGGCTGCTCACCTCTGGGACAAATCCTCCAGCTCCCCAGGAAATCTTCTGGAGTGCAAGGAACTGATAACTGTTGCAGCAGCAGGTGGACCAGGGCCCCACAGAAACCTTTCCCACAGCTGTGCTTATGACAATACCAGAAGGCACTGAAGGCCTGTTCCACAGATCAACAGGGATGCAAAGGCAAATGAGGAGCAGGACACACACACAAGCTTCCCAAAACAGGCCAAGCATCCCAGGGAGGAAGCAGAAATGTGTAACTGAGGCTGTACATTATCTCTACAGCAAGGATGACAAGGATGGCAAAGGCCATGGCCATGTCCTTCTGACCCACTAACATGGCTGAGGTAAATCAGAGCAGCACCACAGACCCATCACTCCTTCCTTTCCTTCCTATATAGAAATTGTCCCAAAACACGTGTTATTTTGGTGGTAATACCAGTGACAGTTACAGAGATTATGAGCCTTTTGGCTCAAAGTTAAAGTATTGAAAATCTTCTCAGACTTTCAGAGCTTCTTCCACAACTGCCCTAATTTGTGCCTCCACTGCAAACAGTGAGTCACCAAAGAACCACCTAAAGAACTCAAATTTTGCAGTTTGTGAGCCTTCCCTTTTCTCCTCACTCATCTGTGCTGGCAGGTTGATTTTTTCCTCAATCTTGACTAAAAAAAAAAAAAAAAAAGACACCAATTTATTTTTTTGAATACTAACAAAACCCAATGGGAGAATCAGGCAAGAAGAAAATTGCAGGCTTTTCAATCTCCTATTGTGGGGAAGTATGCTGCAAAGACATTCATAAAATGAAATGAATGTAAAGAGTACATCCAAGAGTGCAGATTAGTGAGGAACGCATGTGCTAGGATTTGCATAATTCCAGCTGGTTGGTGGAACATTTCATATTAACAATAACGCTAAAAATAACGTATTTTGAATATACTTGAATAGACTATGCTTAAGCACTGCTGTTTTCTTCATAGTCGATGGGTGCTTTACGACAATCAAAGGCAATGGCAGGGCAGGAAAATTCACCCTCGAGTGAGGTGGTTACAGACAGCATTGCAAACAGCTACAGCTATTGCAGTGAAAAATGCCAGTGTATATAACCAAGCAACACAAAATTCCTCCACTTACTCATCAATAACCCTTTAGTGCCTGCAAGAATCCAGACATTAAGTTCTTGGTCAAGGGAAGTTCAGACATATTAGATAGTGGGCCTCAATTAAGCATTGCAAGGGGGAGAGACTCCTGGAACTCCATTGTCCCAAAAACTTGCACGCCTTCAAGAGTCTTTACTTCAGTGCCTCTAAGATTTGAACTGATAAAAAGATATTCTTTTATGTTTATAGGTTGCTCTCTCTAAGGCTTCTCTACCGCTGGCTCATAATTTTATTTTGTATCTTTTGATTTGGTTTTTTTAAAGCCCAGCTCCTTCAATGATATGTTTATGTAAGGATTTCATGTTTCCTTTAAAATGAGAACCCAGATGCTCTTAGCCTTCATTGTTGAAAAGGGGAGTTTTGAAAACATCTCCAAGCTGAAGATAAAAGATCAAAAACCAGAAGACAAGTAAAAAGAATGTACATTTTTTTTAAAGCCCCTTTTTTTTCAGCCAACATCATGAGGTTTTTGAAGTATAACATGATTTATAAAGGTTGGAAGTGGAGAAAAAAAAAAAAAAACAAGCAAAGAAAATGCCTTCCCCTGCAAGCATGGAAATACCTGTTTAACCATACATACCAGTATGCCAAATAAGTTAATGGAATTATATACATGCATAAGTGTAAACATGTATGAATATTCACAATATGCGATAAAAAGTTTTATTCATTTTTGTTTCTATGCATTAGAAGTGAATATCACCCTTGAGGATGTGATTGATCATGGCTCAGTCAACAGAGCATCCAAAAAAACCCTAAATCAAAAGTGTTGCATGTAGACACACAGTATGAAGATGAAAAAATAGCACATCAACCAAGCTCTGTAGTTACCAGATACCCAAACCAATAAATAAAATGCAGCAGTGGCCTGTGAATAGAAAATACCACTTATGTAAGGCTAAAGTTTGGATGGTGAGTGACAAAAAGAGGGAATTCTTGAACTGACAATCTCCTGAAAGACGAAGACAGCAGCCTCCATTAAATTCAGAAAGACTCGGTTTGTAAGTCTGACTTTCGAATGAACAGTAGATATCTGATTGACTCATTCATACCTCAGCTTTAATTTTTCAGTATGTCAGTAGCTTGATTTTCAGTCCCAGAGCACCTACAGCTCCACTGAAGTAGTAGGAGATGTGAGAATTCAGCCTCTTTGAAAATTCAGCTAAAGGCACTTGGAGTTATGAACAAAATGCTGGCTCAGTTGCATGCCTATTACTGTACCATCATTATGACTGCTCACAAATTAGGCACAGAGTCTCACACATGGTCTTAGTCATATGGGGGACAGTTTCAAAGATGCATCATGAGATGATATGAATCCAACTCCCTGTAAAAGCACATACCTTTGAAAAGCTCACCCCGGGCTTTGAAGAGTTTTTCACAACGGTTCTCTTCGAGGATTTGGTGGTAATAGAATTAATTCCTTATATATCACTGGATAAAACCTCAAGATTATTGAAAAAAGGCTTAGGTTTTGTGCAAGAGGAGGGAAACTTCGCACATTGCTCCTGGGAAATCTATGTTGCAACAAGAGGAACAATGTAGGGCAAAGATCACGCAAGAGTGAAAAAAAATATAGCTGCTACACTGCTACATGAGGGACATCTCATTTTAGTCCCCTAGTAAATCCCTTCTTTTTTTACAGCAAATTCATGCCAGAAGGGCAAAAAAATAAGCTACCTTCCAGTTAAACCCGTTCACAAAATCAACACAATTTTGAACCATCCCTTGTTTGCTTTCATTCCATTACAGTTTAGAATTAACATAACCTAGTTTATTGGTTTTTCTTGCTCTTAAACATTTGTCTTTTTATACTAGACCCAACATTAAACTACAGGGGCCAAAACTGGGGCAGGGGGGAGGGAGGAAGGCAGGCCCCTTTCATTAATCTCAGGCAAGGGTTTCAGTCTCAGACTCACTTAGGATTCACAGTATAACCATGCAGTTAGCTTTTGAAATTACCCAAATGTATTCAAAATGTTTGCTGAGTTGAATCGGTTATGGTTTGATAGCATTGCTCCATGCCATAAGGGTATGGTAAGGAAATATAATATGAATGATAGCACTAATAAATTATCATTGTAAACTACAACCACACCTTTACATGATCTTCTGATCTTTACTGTGAAAAATACATTGAGGCAACAGGTAAAAAAAAGTTCCTTAGGGTATATAATCTTCTGAAATGTTATGAAGGAATAGAAACAGAGTTATCCATCAGATAAAACTCTAATTTCATGTGCAGTTCTGATGAAGCCAACAGGAATTTTGTTGATGTTTGGGGGATTTTACCCTAGTCAGATACAGATATGTACATTGTTATGTCCTGTCTAGATATTGTTACCTAGATTTTTTCACTGAAGACAATAAATTGCGTGCAGCTAAGCACCTGGTTCTGAAAGAGGAGGATGAGCACAGGACAATAAGCCTTACAGCCCCCATAGGATAAGAAAGTGATGCCATACAGAGTCTGGGCAATATATTGGCCCAAATAACATTTATGACCTGTACCATAAATCTGCATATCAGCCCAAATTTGCAGTTTTGTGAGTCTCTCTTATTCTATTCCTTGGCTAAGGACAACTTTGGCCTCTTCCTAGGCAAATTATTGTTAAGGATAGGTGGATTATTCAAATCAGTTTCAACATGATTCACAATAAGCCTGATCTCTAAGAGACAATTATGAAACAAGGAGTTGGATATCTGAATATTCTGTCTCCAAATTCATTTCCCCCCCATGGGCAAATGCCATGGTAGGTTTTGGTTACAAAAAGAATTAAAGATTCCTCCCCTTAAACCCTATAAAAGCTTGATTTACCACCTAATCCCACACTTAGGAAAACCAAGAAGGTGAGCAGAGCATAATAGTGACGGCCAACCTTTACCCAGGGAACATAAAAAGGTAGTTTGACATTCAGGAGACCAGATTTTCAGTCTGAAAGCAGAACACAACTTGAGCTAAAGATGTGTTGGAACACTATCAAAATATTATTTATCCATGGAACAATTGCTAAGAGGATGGAGGAAACATTTTGGAAATCACCACTACTTGATCATCCATGATCTAAGGGAAAAAAAGTGAAGATCCTATCTGAAGAGTAGATGGCATTTGGAACTGATGATGTTATGCATTATCTAGTTTTCAATATGTTAGCTTTCTCTGTCCTCTGGTTTTAGCCCAAAGCTTCTCAATGAAGTCTTTTTTTTTTTTTTCCAACATAGTTGCAGAAATAGTCAGAAGTTTTATATTTTCTGAGTTGAATGCAAGGGACAGGTGCCTATACATGCTAAGGGTCAGTTAATTTTCTCTTAGTGCTCATACCACGACAGGAGTGAGGATGGCATTTTGCAGGCTTCGTACAAAGAAGAATACCAGGAGAAGAGCCGTAGTTATGCATCACAGTTCACTCACTGCAGCTGGATACAATCCATATCATTTGCTTACATCTTCACAAGATCTTCAAGGCGTATCAGCTGCAATGCGTTATTCACAATGTCAAATATTCTAGACAGGCCAGAAATAAATCGGCCTATCAGCTATTACTAAGAAATCATCCATCAGCAACACAAAAGTAATCTCTGCTGTATTCTGGTCCAAAGTCCAACTGAGAGGGTCTAACACACTGGCTGAGATTGGTTGCTTCTGAGCTTGGCTTTTTGCCATTTTCTCAGTCATCCCAGAAAGAAACAAGGAATTAGGCAATGTGTTACCTTGCCAAACCAGTGACATAAAAA
>WEKY01056257.1:17147-27564 GCA_013390045.1 Picathartes gymnocephalus | reverse complement strand
ATATATATATATATATATTTCAGAAGCAGCACAGAATCCCAGTGATACTGGCATGTAAAGATGAAAAGTTGATAACCACTTCAAAGATTTCAATACAAAATTTGAGTTGATTTGTAGTATGTCCACTTCCACTTAATCTATTCAATTACTTCCATAAGGTAGTTATGAACACAAGCTACTAAAGTAATTTGAAGATTGCATCTTCTATTATATACTACTGGCTAGATAAATTAGCACTAAATATCAGTGACTAATACTGCTGGGACAAACTTCATAATTAAAAGAATAAAAAGGATTGAAAAATTGAAGCGTTAGCATTTCCTGTATTCTGGTATTCATGCAATTGTTAATATACTTTTGCTTTCACGTGCAAGTCTGTTTCTTTGAGAATAATGAGTCAGCAGTGCCCTGGCAGCCAGGAGGGCCAACCCTCTCCTGGGGGACATCAGGCACAGCATCTCCAGCTGGGCAAGGGAGGGGATTGTCACACTCTGCTCTGAGCTGGTGTCACCTCACCTTGAGTCCTGGGGGCTGTTTTGGGTGCCACAATATAAGAAAGACCTGAAGCTATCAGAGAGCATCCAGTAGAGGGCAACGAGGATGGTGAAGGGGCTGGAGGGGAAGCCATATGAGGAGCAGCTGAGGTCATTTGGTCTGTTCAGCCTGGAGAAGAGGAGCCTGAGGGGAGACCTCACTGTGGTCTTCAACATCCTCGTGAAGGGAAGCGGAGGGGCAGGTACTGATCTCTCTGTGGTGACCAGTGGTAGGACTCAAGGAGACAGCATCAAGCTGAGTCAGGAGACATTTAGCTTGGATATCAGGAGGAAGTTTTTTCACCCAAACGGTTGTTGAGCACTGGAATAGGCTCCCCAGGGAAGTGGTCACAGCACCAAGTCTGACAGAGTTCAAGAAGCCTGGAACATGCTCTCAGACATATCGTGTGATTCTTGGGGTGTCCTGCAAAGGAGTTGGACTCAATGATCCTGATGGGTCCCTTCCAACTCAGCTTATTCTACGATTCTATGAACACTGAATGCAACATGCACAGATTAAGAAAATAATCAGAAATTCTATAGCAGGTAGATCCAAAGAAGCATTTAGTGGATTTTGGTGCACAAATCAAGAGTGTGATGCCACCTCCAGTCTTCATTCTTGCCCTGTAACGCAGTCCCTAAATTCACTGGTCTTTCAACATAGCAATTTCCTAAGTACCTTTAGCGTATGTTGTGTACGGGTTCAGTTGTTTCCAGAACTGAGCAACTGGCTACCCATCTGATTACACCAGATTTGTAGCCAGGAAACTACACAGAGAAATGCAAGAGCTCACTGAGAAGCAAGTCACAACATCCTACTCAGTATCAAATTCACATGACCATCCCCAAACCTGAACTAATAATTTTCTTTTAAAAACTGAGCTGCTAGAAGAAAAGTTTCCTCATTTACTAGGCTCCCATGCTCACCTCTACCCACAGGCTGCAGAACTGAAACTCATGCATCTTACTGCTCTGAACAGCTCTGCACAACCCCAGGTTAGACTGAAAAGGCCAACTTTCCCCAGTACTCCTGAAACACGGCTAACAAAGCCAAGAACCAGAAGAGAAGGGGGTGTATTGACATAACAGGCTTGTGCAGGGAAGAATCTGCAAGAGTGACCCGTGGAAGAGAAGGTCAGGGACTGCCCTGTGCTGCTCAAAGCCACATCGGCAACCAACAAAATAGACCCATCACCTACCATAACTATTCATCTTATTTCTTGATATTGGAATCAGAAATTACAAGTTAATATAAATCAGCAATGATTTCCCAGTTCATGACTGGTTTTGCTCATGACAAGGAGGCAGAGGCTCTCCTTTAGTGTGTTCATCTGCACCTTGGAGGATGTTCAGCTTCTGTGCTTGCAGAACTGTATGAATAAGCGAGATGAGCAGGAAACTTTTTTTAAAGGCTTTTATGGATGGCATTAGGTTATGGAGTCAGAACACCAAATTACTTTTAAAAGTGCCATCCATTTCTGAATTAATTTAGATACTCTTGTAAGTTTCTTCATAAAAATTACATACTTTTGGATAGTAATAAATACAGCAACCAGCCTGTGGAACAGTGGCACAGGAATTTACTGTGCTGTTACATGAAAGGTACAGAGGATATCAATTCCTCAGGTTTCTGGGCACAGAGTGAATCTCCATTTAAGATCCATAAGGAACCACAGAGACCCATAACCTTCCACATAACCTGTCATACACCAAATTTTCCACTCAGCTACAGTTCTCCACAGCTGGTCTTCCAATTTTATCCTTTCAAGACAAGTTGAAAAATATGGATTCAGTATAATGAAAGTCCAAAGCTCTCTACCTCCTGGTTTAACATTTCTATCAAATAACAAGCACTGTGTTCCTTTCCATGTGTTTTTTTCCGTAAGTCTTCCACTTCTAGGTTTCCTGTATGCCATTTTTGAAGCTTTATTTTCCACACAACTTTCTTTTACAATGTATTTGGGTAGAGAGGATTAAACTCACCTCCTCTCCTAACCATTGTCAACATTGTTCTGACTGGTACTAAGCACAGCACCAGCATTTTCAGACTCCTATCACAATGATTTCCAGATCTCTTTTCTGAGTGCTAATGGATAATTTACAGCCTATCTCTGTGTTAGCAGCAACAGTTTTAACCCTTTTACGCTACTTTGAATTTATTGCTACAATTTTATTTCTTGCATTATTGCACAGTCACTGAGTATCATGAGATTCTTCAGTAATTCTTTGGTTTTAATTTAATGCTTTGATTATTCGATGCTACAGAATTATGTCTTTTTTATGACTATTTGTCATTTTTCCAGATTAAAATATGTGTTGAATAGTATATATTCAATGAGATTCCAGTTAGATCCCAACCATAATCTACTGCCAGATTTGTGGTAACCTCCCCGCAACAAAGAAATACCATGTTAATTCCATACACTATCTCACTGACAAATTAAGTTTACTAGCAAAACTCAGCTCTACATACTCCTACTCAATGAAATAATGATGTTATCTCCAACATCCCAAAGCCGCAAAGAAATTAATAACTGGAAAAATGGGAATCAGAATGTCTAAAAGAAGATGAGGGAAGACAAGAGATGACTGTATTCCAGGGATTGCCATGACTCCTCAGAGCTCTTCAGTCGATCCTCCTACCTTCTCTAAGTGCTTTCTCAAACAGGAGTTAATACTCCAGACAGCACCTATGTGAACAACTGGGTGCTGCTTTGAAAAATTGACAATCTTCATGCTGAAATAATTGGGTTAAACTGGAATGCCACGACTAGCATCTAACCCAGCAGCAAGAGCAATAATTTTTCTTTTCTCCTACTCACACAATCCTTTGGCATGAGTTCTAGCATGCAGTTTCATAGGCTGATTCAACTCACTAGCCAGAAAGAGGTTTTATTTGTTTTGCTAGCCTAGTTCCTTCCCAAGCTATTGAGTTTAACTCTTAGGCAAAGCAGTGTGCTGAACATCAGAGACACCAAGTGGGAGCGCAGCCCCTACTTCCTTTGAGACAAGTTCTTCCCCCTCCCACACAGCCCCACACCATCAGGGCAGGGGATGTTGTAAGAGCAAGGCTCTCTCTCCCCCTCCTATGACACATTAGTTTTAACCTCCAACTCAAGAAACAAACATACTCACTCAAAACCAAAAGTTTCCTTTTTAAACTGAGTCTTCACTGGATTATCAGAAAATAAACGAGAAATGTTTTTTAAATCATATTAATAAATGTCAAGATCATATCTAGAGTTACTACATCAAATTAGTCATCACCAAATTATCATTTATTCCTCTAGGAAATATTAAGATTAATTGCCTGTAAATTCCCAAAGACACAGAATACTAATAATATCACTACTAATGTGCATTTACTATAATTAATCTGTAAACAAGCCTCTGGTCTTGAGACTGAAATGTCCACTCAGTGTTCCAGGGAAACTTTTACAAGGTATTGTGATCAGAATATTATTTTTCTATGAATATTATAACAATTCTTGGCCATTACTTAGTGCCTAAGATCTGGGCATTTCAAAGTGAATTTATACTCATCATACAGTCCGATCATAATACGATTCAAATGGAGGCAAAGTTTAGAGTGATTAAGGCTGCTAGAAGAAGTAATTGTTTCACTTGAGTGAATGCATTCAAACATCTATTTCCTCTCCAGAACTATCATCTGATGCTTATCAGCTAAAACGATGATATGGATACCCCGATCCCAACTTAATCGCATCCTTATTAGGTGGGACACAGACAAATCTGCTCAAAACCAGAGTGACTGTGCTCCAACTTTTTAGTGCAGTTGTCCAAGCATTAGCTGCCTTCTGCTACTCCATGACATTGTGTTAGTCACATTCAGTGGCTGATGCTGCTTCAAGGTATGCGAGTTAAGTAACCACTAATTCATCCTGCTCTCAGCAACCAGGCTCTGGTGCAGCTAAATCTCCCAGAAACGTGCAGTCAATTGTTATTAGATTATTAGTAGAGCCTCCCTGACCTTTGCTGTCTTGAAATTAAGCTGCTCAGGGACTGAAATAAGCATCTCATTTAGGTGCACAGTAGTAATTTCATCTTAAAGTATAATGCCTGTAAGCCATTTATAAGTATTTTCTAAGGTATCTGAGACTGTTACTTAGTAGTTGACATTTTCAAATTACACATCTCCTGAACTATTCCATGTGGGGTAAAATGGCATTTAATGCAGCTTTTCATGCTCTTAGCTACATGGAACTTACCTTCCTTAATACTACAAAACTTTGAGCACTCCTTATTCAATCCACCTTGCAGGGCATTGTTATGTGTTCTCCCCAAATGCCTATAACAACAGTTTTGTCCACAACAGGCAGTAGAGTTCAAAATAAAAATTATTTAACTGCTGAAGCACATTGTCTCTCATCTATGCATATGCAGATTTGCTGGAAGTAGGAATGGTTTGCTCTTTTTCTACAGCCTTTAAATTTGCAGTGGGTAGCTTCTAGTACCCCATTGCATCTGATCATCACGGTTTTAGGACTCATTTAATCTGGAGATAACACTTTTTTCCCTACATTGTGTTCACCGATGTAAGTAAAAAAGCTAGAGAAATGCAGTAATTTGACACTTACCTAATTTCCACCAAATTTCCACAGAAATAGTGTAAAAAAATTTCCCAAATCCCTGCAATAGACATTAGGGCCTATATGAAGGGAAAATAATTGCCTGCTTCACCTATAAAAATGACAAAATATTATTAACCACATTAATAAATACTTAGTTTATGACCTACCTCCTTGAATCATACTGTCATTTTGTGTTTTCATTTTGTGTTGCCAATACTGTTATATGAGAATCTTTAAAATAAAAAGACGAGTCTAAGGAATGATGCAACATCTTAGGAAGGCCATCAGTACTCCAGTTGTGAAATCTCTTTTAGGTGTCTGAAGCAGTAAGTGGTACAACACTGTTAAGTGAACTCTACTGGAAACAGGCCTTGTTCCCCATTTCTCCTGCATAGAGCAAGGAGGACATGAAGGCTTTTTTCCTGATATATCTAAGTTTTCTAATGACTGCTTCATCCTTTGGCAGGTACAGTCAACAACTGAGCTTCACTGATATTGGAGAGACCACAACAGCTTCCTTTACCTCTCACCATGAGCTGTGATGCTGCTAACTCATAACATATAAATAGACTGCACACCACTCAACCACAAAACGACCGTAACATGCCCAAGCTCTGTTTTGGACAAACAAAGTCCTTCAACAGAAACAGCTAGGGGTGACGTAAATAAGTAAAAAAGAGTAAAGAAAAATACAAATATTTTTGATTTTTTTATAGGAGATCAAAACTGAAACCTACACAGCTGCTATTCCAAGGAACATAAGGAAGATAAGAGCAGAACAAATATCTATAGGTGCACCATAACTGGCCTCCCTCTCCCAGAAACAACCACGATAACAACGAAAGTAAGTCTCAACTGCCTTGCTCCCTCCTCCTACACATCCCAGGAAGGGATTTGATGGGGTGGCATGGACAGCACAATCATTTTAAAGCCTGGACTTACATGAACCAGGACGATCTCATCCAGACCTAAACCAGAACAGGAACCACACCCAGCCATCTGTACTCTCTACCCAGTCGCAACAATCTCTGTCATGCAAATGCAGCATGCTGTTGTTCAGATTAGCAAGATCAGAAAGTAGTTTGCCTTGTAGACAAGACTGAAAGAGTTGAAACTGCTTTTCTGCTCTCATAATGAACCGGCCAGTAACTCCAAGACTTGAATGTAACAACTGGCAAGGGTAGATGGCCAAAGGTTTCAATGGATATGAACCCTGGCAGAAGGCCAACAGATAGGTGGTCCCATCAAAGGGCAGACTGCAGGAAGAAAAAATAAAATCACAAGGACTAGTGGATCCGAGCTTTGGAAGAACAATAAGAGAGCAAAATCACATCATCTTTGCCTGACACACTCCCTGAGATTTAGATGTATGCACAACAGGTGCGTAGTTAAATACATATGAATTAATAAAGATGCTGCCTGCCATTTGAAGTGGCACTACAGCATCTGTCCCACCTCCTGCCTGAGGCTCAAGAGTGGCCTAGAACCATTAGACACACTGGACTGTGGGGAGGAATACTCAGCTCTACAGACTGCTTGGCAGACATTTCCAAGTATCTCTCTTGTTGATGAACAGTAAAACGTACTTGATGTAAGTAATTATATAACTATTTCACCCTGGCATCTCTGCGGTGTAACTGTAATGCAGAGATGGTAGCAAACAGATGTTGCAGGAACCAGCAAACGCTGGGGCTTAAATAAGTGTTCAGTACTATTCTCATACTCAAGTACAGTGGAATATAGAAATCTATGAATTGCCCAAGCACAACAGGATAACTCCTATAAATGCATTCCTGCATATCTGCAAGACAGATAGCTCGTGAAGCCTGCGAGGACAGTGAGGCCAATGAATTAGGAAGACATTTCCCTGTAGCCTAAAAATCATGTCTTTATGGTCACTAAAGCAACAGTATTGAGCCAAATCTACCCTAGTGCTCTTACAGAAAAAAATAATCAGAAACCAAAACTGAAACTTTACCTAGAATAGAATCATAACATTATTTACATTGGGAAAGACCTTTAAGACTGAATCCAACAGCAACGATCCTGCACAAAACTGAAAAGTGTCCAAAACCATTTTGAAAGGTCATCAAATCATGCCAAAAATGCCATTCTTTTGGATCCTTCCTTCAACTTTTTGCCACTTTTACTTGTTTCCATCGGGGGCAAATATATGTATGACCTGTAAGCATTGAATAAAGAAGGGTTTAATCCAAATTTCCATCACAGTTCAATGAAGCATTTATTGAACAGCTGTTATCATTAGCTTTTAGTATTAGGAATCCTACAAGTCAGTGTCCAGCCTGAGGTTTGGATTCTATCTTCTAAAAAAATATAATGAACAAGTAAGGTGTGTGTCACAAAGCAGTAAGATAAGCCTATGTGCTACCTTATAACCTCCATGCTTTGTATTAATTAGTCAACACCATGACTTGAGATTGTTTTTCTTTGAGAACCTAAAAAGAGAGTATGAACCACCATTCTCAAATTAAACCTGATTAGAAATATCACAGCTACTTTTGTAAATATGCTGCATTCAGACTGTGTAAGAACCAATTGATCACTGTGTACATACCACACTTCTCAGAAAGCCTTCAAAATTTTTGTTCCTCAAAAATAAAAGTACTTCGATTCATTGCTATCCTTAGATAATCTACCTAGAGAAAAAGAAGATGTTTTATACATAGCAGAGAAGATTTTCTTCCCTGTTGCAGAAGGAAAGGGGAAGGAAGGCTTTTTACCAACTTGAGCTGGAGAAACTTTATTTATCTTGTTGATATGTTTAGCATGGTAGAACTCATATCACTGAAGTGATCATTGCATCATCATATTCTGAACCAGCTAGTCCTAAGAACATCATAGGGCTTCAAATGCACTGACAGTATTGCAGACAAGCCAAATTTAAATATGCATGAGGTGAATCAAGCACTCATTTACAGGATCACTTGGAAACAACCATCAGTGACACAGATCTCTTGCAGTTTTGGGGTTTTTTTTATTTAAACAAGTTGGATAAAACTTCACATAAAAGCATATGTACTCTTCTGCATTAATTTTGAAGGTTGGAAAGGATAAGAATAATTAGCATTGGTAATTGCATTCAACAGATCTGACATAATTTTATTTGAACAAAAAATAGATTATTCAAAATAGCACAAACAGCAGGTCTGAGATGGATTAATGGTAAGTAATCCTCCCAATACTTCCTTGCAACAGCTGATTACATTGTTTGCAAAACTGCAAGAAAGTTGTCTTCTATTTTCCTAAGAAACACTCATTGTAATTTAGTTTGCACCCATCTTACCAGACTGGGCATCTTATTGCCCCCATTAGAGCTGTCACTAACATGTTACAAGAAGGTTCTTGGCACTTTTTATTCCTTCTAGTGAAGGGACCACCACCTCCAGCTACCATGACATTAGAGATGGGCTTGCATTACCCAGCCAAATAAAAAATGAAAGAAAAAGATTCCAGCATTTATGATTACAGAATGTATTATGTTTGGAAGATACCTGCAGAGCTACAATGCAGTTATTCTGAGTTGCTTTCCTGGTGAATTTAGTCATTTCAGGATTTGGTTTGATGGAGTAAAAGCTCAACAGTCTGCATTTGTTCACAGCTGGCCAAGTTGTATTGATTCAACAAAATACTAGCAGGGATTTCTTTTATGCTAATATCATTTTTTTCATCCACAGTATAGCTATAGACCTTCACCTTGGGGGTCCTGTGAGTCCCGTAAAAGTCTTCAGCAAACTGTGTTGCCTTTGCAATTTTTTTCCTCAAAAAATGGTGTAGTTTGTAAAGACATGTAAGATACTAAGGTGCAACCTTTAGAGTGATTAAATGCCTCTTCACGAGTCCAATAACCAACTGCAACAATTTTCTGTAGGTTTGCTCAATCTCTTGTGGTGCAGGTGTAACAGCAGTTCTCATTCCATAAGTCCATGTTATTTATCACTGCTGTCCTTTGCTCCTAAAAGATCTGAAAAGATGAGGGATTTCTGCAATCTCATTGGTACAACCTGTAATACACACTTCAGAATGCAGAAAGAAAATTATTTATCATTCTTATCTTTTTTTCCCCTAAATCAACATTAAGATTTTTCTACCTCTTTCTAGTCATAAGCCTGTAACATTGTACTAATTTCCCTTGATCCACGTGGGTTTTTAGAATAAAAACCTCACTGCTTCACTCCATTTCCTAGCTACAGATATTTTCCTTGGTGCCCTTTCCCTTACTCTTTCTAAAAGAAGTCCCAATTTTCTGTCTATATCTTCCTCCCAGACAATTTCAAATACAGTTTCCCTCAGTTCTGGGAAGTTAGCCCTTTTGATATAAGCTTGTGATTGGACTTGTGCTCTATTTTCCTACACTAAATATAATCAGATCAGAATTACTGGTCCCTAGGCAACCATCAGCTTCTAATCCAGTGGTTATTTCATCTTTATCCATCAAAATGAAACCCAGAATTGACTCATCATATATTCAATGCAATACCTTTTTGCTTTAGCGAATTATCCTCTATTTTCTAGCAACAATAGCTTGTTTTATGTCCAACTGCACAGATCTTCCACTAAATGTCTCTTAAATTGAAGTTCCCCCATAACACCACCATTTTATTAACTGTGAATTACAGAGATATTTAAAGTAACTTTTCTTTTCTCTAGTATCATTTGATGGTTGGTACAGATCCCTCTGGCAGCGTATTGATCCACACACATTCAACACCTCGTGGTTACATTCTCAGTAACACTCAGAAAGGTAATGAAGTCCTTAAAAAACAGATTGCCACCTGACATGTTATTCTCTCTATCCTTCATACAGTGACTCTAATTCAGTTCAAATTATCCTGATGGTTATATAAAACTTCTTATCACACCTCTTGCTTCTTAAGATAGCTACCATTATTGAAAAAGGAACCAAAAGATATATTCTCCTTATTATTTAGAGGTTCATTGAAACTTTTTTAGATGCACCAAGTTGCAGTCTGTATGTATTTGCCTTCCTTACCAAATTCTTATGAAAATGGCAACTGAAAACTCTCCTGGCTCTTTGTATGAAGTTTTCAGTCAAGGTCATTGATCATCATCCTGCAAGTTGCAGAACACCGTGTTTCTGTGGCTTCCCTGACTACATATGCAATGTAGATATCCACAAAAATGGACTTTCAGCTTTACCTCCCCAGGAGTACCTCCTGCTTAACCTCCAGAACTTTCTGGAGTAACAAAAGAGGGAATGCATAAAGGTTCCCAAACAATATCTTAAACTGACAGGATGATTTTGGTCTTTTT
>WEKY01056257.1:0-17132 GCA_013390045.1 Picathartes gymnocephalus | reverse complement strand
TTTTTTTTTTTTTTTTGTTACATAAAGCATACATTTGTCATCCTAGGACAATCCCTTTGGGAACTATTAAGAACATGCTTGGCGCATACCTTTGGCTTCCTCAAGCATCAGTGACAAAAGATGAGTAATGCTCTTTTTTGCTAATTCAAAAAGGTCACGTTCATTTTCAAAATCAAGTCATAATACAGATGTTCATTAAAAGGCATGGGTTTTCTGATAAATTAGTCTTCCCCTATATTTAAACTGAATGTTCATTGGCAAGCAAATAAATCCCTCCTTCTATACAAAACTGTGTTACATGGTTTTATTTAGTAATTAAATTTAAATACTGCCTAATATCAATTGTTTTGTAATCCTAATTCTTATAAACTAGTGTTACAGATTTTTTAAAAGTTCAAAACAGAGTTGTTCCCAGTTTTAATAAGAAAATATCTAGCTTAATTCTCAGCTTTTATCTCCTTGATTTTGGTGTTCTCTGAAAGGAAGTTGGCTATTGTCCATCTTAACTCACGTAACATTTTGTTGCTTAAGTTTAATGTAATTGCAAACATGACGTGCATTCACAATTAAGCCCAAAGGGTAAGCTGAGAGCCTGAGACATGCCGGAAAATGCTAAAATCAGAGTGGCTAATTTCTTCAAGAGTAAAAAGTGGAAAACATACTACTAATGAAAATAAACCAATAAAAATATCTATTATAGTGCAAACATGCTGTGACATCATTGCCCATGACACTGAAAAGTATATAGCCACTTTACTAATGAAATTAAATTATACTGGTTATAACAGACATGAGTCTGTACAGCCTGTTTAATGAGTCTAAATCTAATCAGAGGAACCTGTGATAGTCTGGTCCTGTCTGGACAGACCTGAAAAGCTGGAAGGCCTTCACTGCTACACAGCAATAAATCTTCAAAACCTTGCCACACCACTTCTGGTACGTGCTCCTTCCTTCACTCAATCTGCTGAAAATGCAGTATCTAATGTTACCCCAGAAAGCCTTTCCAAAAACATCCCCCAACACTTGAATAACTGTGGATGGATCTCACAGACCTTCCTTGGCACTATGACCTAGTTACAGACACAAATTATGTAGAGCAGTCTTTATAGCTCTGGGCTGTGAGAAGGGGGAACTAAGATAGAATCTGTGCATGACTGATTGAAGGGGAATAAACTTTTTCCTGGAAATTATTGATGTCAGCATCCCAAAAGTAACATGAAGAAATAACCCTAGAGACCAATGCCCAAAAGTAGCATGAGGAAATAACCAAAAAGAACAGAAAATGGGACATGAGGTGAAATCATTCAAAGCAGTGCAAGACTCAGAGACTTATGTAATGGTCAGGCCAAGAGACTGGTGGTATCTCCTGGCATGGTGGAGCAATTTTGTCTGAGGAAAGGGGGAAGATCTCTAAAGACCTGGAAGAACATCAGCCAACAAGACTGAAAGTTGTGCAGAAGCACTGGAACCCTTTTCCTCATCACCGGACCTGGGACAAAACTCCACGTTGGTCCCTGACTTGCACCGTGGTCAGAACAACTCCATGCTGCCCAGTGGTTGAAGCCCAGCCCAAGTAGCCTCCATCAGCCAGGGATGGATGAGCCACAGCGTGGGCAGCAGAGTAGGCAACTGGAACAGGTCTTAGGTAGTGCTATAACCTGTTAATGCTTTATGTAGCGTTTTGTTCAGTTCTACTGCTTTCCTAACCTCAGGTACTTTAATCAGCTAATAAAAGAAGTATTTCAATGAAGCAAGGGTTTGTGTCTTTGTGTGGCACTGCCACACGTGCACCCATTGATCGGCTGTCACCGCTCTGCCGTGACAAAGCTCAGCGCGAGGCGTGGGGGCAGGAGGCACCGGAGGTACCCAAAGCTGCAGATCGATCCCTGGGCTCCAGCGCCACGGCTGCCTCCTCTGACAAAGTGGGAGAGCACACGGGTAGTGTGAGCCTGCCCCTGCAGTGCATAAGTACCCCCATTACCAACTCAGTAGAAAGCAACTTAAATGTTTCTTGGTAATTTCCCGCCACTGCACAAAAGGCTGTGGTATCAACTGTGTATTTATTTTACAAAGACAATGTGATGCTTGCACAGGTGCCCATGGCCACTCTTGGAATACAGCATATTATGCCTTGTTTTCTTCTCTTAGGAAATAGACGACCAAGAGAAACTGTGCTAATAGGCACCAACAATCATTAATAATGAAAAAGGAGACCAAAATAAAACTAAACATCTTTGTATCTGGCTGACTGAAAGAAAAAAAAATAAAAAACACCCACAACCCTATAGAAAAAATCCTCAGAATTCTCATACGGCAATGGGTGACTAATTACCAGGAAAGCATTACCAAGCTGAGGAGTACTAGGATGGTAGCAACTCAAGGGGGAAAAAAAAATCTTCAATATTCGGTATCCCAGAGGATACAGAACAAACTGGAATAGCTTATGGTATTATGAACTTATAAATCCACCGTAGTAAAAATATCAAAAGAAATCCTGCCCTTATGAATTATGAACAAATCATATTTTAGTGCAATGGTATGAGCATAATAAGCATTATGCTGGATTTTACTGATCATTCTCATCCATATCTAAAGGAAAACAAAAATGGAAGTAGATTAATTTTGATGGGGGACAGATTCTGAGGAAGAATGTAATAAAAGTGCAATACGTAGAGGAAAGACTTGACAGCAACTGGTATCAGTCTATCCAGGCAATAATAGGAGAAGGGACTGTAATAAGTACACAAAGTCCCTTTTCCCATAACATGTTTCATCTTTTTCCCACTTCTATTTCTTGAGGTCTACAAAATCTACCATTTTACAGCCAGTATAAAGGACTTAAGAGCTGCTCTGAGACTGAAAAGTAGAAACTGGAAATCTTAAAACAAGACCAACCCTCACACAAGAGCACCATCTTTTATATTGTGAAAACTATGAACTCCAAGAAGCACTGGACCTGAATAAGACAGTCTGAATTAATTAAAGAAACCCTGCCAAAAATGGACAAAAGAAAATAAAGGTAAAACTACCAGACACAGCCAAGCAACGAGCAGCAAAAGGGCTGATTACACGGGAACTGTTTTAGCTTAAATACTAAGTTGCCTTAAGACCAGCATGAAACATGACAGACTTATGTTCTCACATGTTAAACTCTGCTTGTGCAAACATTAAGCTCAGAACAATTCACTAGTGAGCATGAGAACTAACTTTATATTTTGGTAATAGAATGAGAAGTCTCATTCTACACATATGATCACCAGTTATTTTAACATTATAAATTTTACATTATTTTCATATACTATGGAAAATCAGACCCTGACAATGCCTCTTTTAAAAAAATGAAACATCCCAAACAAAACACATAAAAAGGAAAAAGGAAATGCTGACATCTTAAAATACATAGTTTCAGCAAGACTACATAAAAACATGGAAGGGACTAGCAAACCTGCAGTTGACTGTCCAGTCTGCAGCCTCCACTCCATGCCTGCTGACCATAGCAAAAATCAACAGACATCTCATGTTAAGAATTTTATAGCATAAACAAATGCAAGAGGACTGCATGAATACAAGTGTAAAAGGGCAATCAGAAAGGTGAGTTTGACATCTCTCTGCATATTCTTCCCCAGCAACAATGTCAGGCAATAGCTGCAGGCTTTCACACAAGAAACATGACAGCTAGCAAAAATGGAAATATTGCAATTTCACCTAAGTAATGTTTGCCTCTTCAGCTTCTTACCAGGCAGTTGAAAGTTGCGTGAGGAACAGCAAAACTGTAAGCCTCTGTTTCTCTAATTTTTTTCAAAAGCATAGGGAACAGGCATACTAAACAATTTTCAGTACAAAGGTGTTAAATAAGTCAAGTAGAAGACATTATATCTTATGCAAATAAACATCAAAGCATTTTTCATTCATATTTTAAACTAAGGATTAAAAGAGCAATTATTCACCCAATCTGTTCATTTAAAAATCCATCTACTAAAGTGATTAACATGCCTTATGGTCACAGAACATGAGACAGCTTTGAGCCTATACCTGCATTAGTCCCATTAATAAATGCAGTCTTAGCATGTATTAACACTTCTGAGCTGTCACCTGTGAAATTTGCAGTAAATAAAGCATTCAATTCTCCCTTGTAATAAACAGTAACTACAATGAGGAAAGTCAACTCAAGGGATTTATTTTTAGCAAACTAATTATTGTGAAAAGGTAGTTCATTTTTCTTTACAAGACTAAATAAAATAAGTGAGAGACTATTTAAGCCACACTATTTAAAGTGTGACTGTATAATAATGGGCTTGTTACCAGTGGCAATATATGGCACAATTACATAAGATATGTAAGCTACATAAGCAGCATTCTACATAACTCACAGTAACTATTGAGTTATTTCACTTCTCATTCACAAGTTCAAATGGCAAATATGCATCTCAAATTCAGCACAACTTCTTACTGCTTACCATAAACCAGAGGGCTCAATCTACATAAGGGTTATAAAACAAATCTAATTGCATTCCATCTTTTTCCCCCTATACAGAAAGAGAGCTATTAGAGCAACAGAGTACTAGAAAGGGCAGACAAAGGGCCAAGCACTTTGACGATAATAACCTGCAGAACTGTGGGAATTGTACACAAAAGGGATTAAGATACAACAAGTTATCACCTTCAAAACATTCTCCAATTGAAGGCATGTTAAAAAATAGAGTCTGACACAGCCATAGCAATTTCTGTATCAAGAAGACCTGACAAATCTTTGCATTGTTGGAAAGTGCATCTGCATGAGAACACCCATTTTTTAAAAATGTCTAGGAAACAACATTGTGCCTATTGCATGTCTACAATGAAACTACACATCAAGTCAATCCAATTGTCATGGCATTCTTTATGTCCTAAAATCTAATTCTTTATTCTGAGTTTGCCTTTTTTGATATTCTGCCATAACAGCTTTAGACAGCAGAAATCCTCACAATAGGATCATGCTTCAGGCATTTTATTAGCAAAGATTATTTGCTAAAGCTGTACTCATGCCTGCATTAATTTTTTGTACAAGCAGAATATATAAGCTGCATAACTACATTTCAGTAAAATACTCAGACTGAATTGCAGGTTGTCTCAGTTCTGAGTAAGCTCTTACACAGCCAATGAAACCCAGGCACAATAAAGGAAGTGTCCTAGGCTGACTGTATGATGCTTTTATCCCCATTTCGTCTGTTTAGCCCAGAAATAAGTTTTGCACCTTTAAGACAGGATCTGAGAGCAAAGGGGGTAGAGAGAGAAGCAAGCAGTGGAACGTCTGAGGCAGTTGTTTTCAAAACATAGATATAACGCCTTCAGCATTCCCTTCTGCTGGACTTGGTGTTGTCTGCATGGACAGCAGAGAGCTCTCCTTTGTTTTTGTGGGCTTGTTTTGTTTGGGGTTTTTTTGTTGTTGTTGTTGTTGTTGTTGTTTTTGGTTTTTTGCTTTTTTGCCTTTTTTTTTTAATTGTTAATTAGCTGAGACCAAAGGTTTTTTGGGACTGTTCTGCTATTGTTCTATCCGGGGACATCAGGACCATCGCCCAAAGCTGCACTGCAGCCGGGATGCCGGGCCCAGGCCTCGGAGAGAGAGAGAGAAACTTGGGCCTTGGAGAGACTGAGACTGAGAGACTGAGAGAAAAAACGGAGGACACACCCATGGAAAAGACTGTCCGAATTTGCCATCTCTTCAGAATGGCAAGAGGTTTTCTTGTGTAGTATTGTTCATTCTTTATGCTTGTGAGCGTTTTGTTTGTTAAATAAATAGTTTTTTCCACTTTTCTCCCAGGAAGTCTTTTTCCCGAACCAGTTAGGGGGAGGGGTGGCTTGGATCTGCTTTTCTAGAGGGACCCCTTCAGAGGTTTCCTCCCAGATTTACCCTAAATTGGGACAGGAAGATACTCACCCCACCACACAGCTCAGGAGGCACTCTCCATGCACCTGGCCATAGAGCAGATCCAGATACTGCAGACACTTATGGGGGAAACTTGTCTTTACAGTATCTATAACGTGTCAGGGTATGTATCAGGGTCCTCCTTATGCTCTACACGTGCAGCAAAAGCAACATGTCATTCTTCCCCTTGATCCCCTCTCATCAAGGGGCTATCAGGACTATTAGTAAGCCTTGAACACTCAATCACCTTAAACTCATTTCCACTGTTTACTGTACCTTGCCTTCCTGTTTCTGTGCCCATTTTCTGTATGGGTGACTTCAAGTGTGACACATTCAAACTCTCAGACTAGGATATAAATCTCAAAATCTTTTGGCAAAACAGTGACTAAGAAAACTTATTCAAGTGGAACACTCCTCAGTACACTAACACACTTCCAGAGCAACAGGAACTTGTTTCCATTACAAATGGCTAGGATTATGAGAAAGGACTGCTTTGTACTTATCCGGAACGACAAGGGTATTTTTAATAAAGGCATTGATAGACCCTGACCTCCTGTGAAGAACAATCCCAGAGGTAACTCCAGGTTAGCTGGCACTGCACAGTTTTGGACAAAGCTGATCTCTCACTGAATACCTGCTGAAAGAACACTGCTAAACTTTTTGGCCTTTTAGTTATTTCACATTTACAGAAAGGCCACCTGAAATGCTTGACCCTGGGCAAGTAGGACTGCCTCCCACACACAGTGTGACAAGCATGTCAAAGCCCCTGGATCCACAGGAAGAAGCTTGGGGAAAAGCAGACAGATGAATTCTGTGACTCCAAAAAACCCCAAGAGTCATGCACAACATCAGGAAGGGACTCAAGATAGACACAGAGAGAATTTACTCCCAGTGATATAGGGGCAGAGGCCAAGGGAGAAGAGACAGAAATCTCTCAGTCTCTTTGTAAAGGTGATATCCACCAGAAAGACCCCTTTCCTAATTTTGATCTAGAAGAAAAGCTCCCAAGACAACCTGCCAAAATGTTTGGCAAGTCCACAAGATGTACCAAAATCAAATATATTGAATATGGATTATTGCCCTCCTAGAAGTCAAATCCCTTGAGAAAAATAAGGGGTCTTGCACCACTATGTTAGTTGATGTAAAATTGAACCCATGGAAAACTGCAATCGTGCTTCAGAGTGCCCTGAGCTTTAATGCAGTCAATATTCTTGACGGATGAGTTTCTCCAGAGAAAAGCTGTCACACTCAGTCTGGGGAGGTGAGAACAGCATGTCCCTCAAAACACTTAACAGCCCTTTTATCTGCAAGGAAGATCAGACTGACCTTGGAAAAAGGAAAGGTTCACTATGAAAAGTACTTCCTCTATTTCCTGAAAGTGGGATAACATGACCTAAAGGCAAAGCCTAGAACTAGGTGTCAGATGTGGGGTTGCCTCCCTTCTAGAGCTGGAAGGCAGGTCCTAAGAATCATAAAATGAGCCCTTACAGCCAGCAAAGTAACTTGTGACACAGATTTTGGGAGTGACAGAAGCCACAGTTATCATGACAAACTTCATAATTTACAGAAGAGTAATTAGGTTTGTACATTCGTTCAAAAGACAGGAGAAATATCTACAACATTTTCTGGAAGGCAGTTGAAACCTTCTTAGATAAACCTGTCCTTTGCCAAAACAGAGGTATGGGACTAATGCCCCCAGCTACTGAGTCTCAAGACTGATGATGATCCAACATAGGATTTATCCAAGTGCTTTGTGTAATCTGCACATGATCTGGTCTCATCTCCCTCTTTATCCCTTTCAAACAGCAGTATTGCGATAGACATATAGCTAGAGATAGATAAGATAGATAGATAGATAGATAGATAGATAGATAGNATAGATAAGATAGATAGATAGATAGATAGATAGATAGATAGATAGATAGACAGACAGACAGATAGGGTTTTTATGTCATTCTGTTTAGGTCAACATGATTTAATTTAGTCCACCAGTAAGTAAGTCCCCTTCAGCCCATGCTTCCATTCATGAAACCATCTACACATATTGCTTAACTTAAGAGGGGCTTCAGTTATTTCTGGGACTTGCTCAGAAAAGCACACTCCACAACGGGTCAAAACTGGACACAGTGGTCTCTCCCGTGGGATGTCTTCTACTGCCCCACCAGCAACCATAACCTCCATAAGGACAGTGATACCCTCTGAAGAAATGTTCAGTCCTGTCACCATGGCAGCTGGATCCCAAGAAGCACAAACTTCAGTAAAAATGTGCAGAGGCCACATACAACAGAACCATCTTTCGCACAATCTCCCCTTAATATCTCTGGCAAATTTACAAACCAAATACAGGCAAACCCTCAGTAGGTCTGTGTTGCCCTACTTCCATCAACATCAATGAAGCTATGAAAATTTAAGCCAGCAGAGGATCTTGCATCAGAAAACTACATGTCATCCTTCTCAAAATCTTACACTGCAATCCACATGAAACAAATCATCTTTGCCTACCCCAAATGCTAAATATCTGTTTTCCCTTGCTCTTCACTGTACTCTAAAAGACAATGGAAATCACACATCGCAGATGTTTAGGAAGGAAGACAGACTCTCAAGGGTTCAGTTTTGATGCTCACTCCAAGCTTGAAATGCTTAACCAAACCTGTCAAAATCCCTTGCTGCCTCAAAATCTAAGCACAGAACACCTGGACACATACAAATTTTCACAACTTCTTGTGTCACTGATCAAAGAGTAAGATGATGAAAGAAAACATTCAAAGGGTTTAACTCTATTTGAATAAAACAGGTATGAACAGTTTGGACTCTTGGCCGAAGCTTCTTTGATTAAGAACTACATCTGGCAAGGAATTTGACAGTTAATGTCACACTAAAGCCTAAGTGCTTATGCTTTGTGCAGAGCACAGAAATAAAAAAAAAAACCCTAACTTTTCCTATTGAAAAACAAAAGCTGATCTGTACTTAAGCAAAGAAGGCACAAATTTATGGGGCTGAATTATCAACCACTCACTTCTACAGGGTATTGGAGGACACAGAATCAAAATAGAGGACTCTGTGGATGCTGTTCCTTTAAAAAGGCAATAGGGACACTGATAGGACCAGCAGGGGGACCAAAAGCACCAAAATTATCAATGAAAATAAATCTCAAATATTGGAGAAAAAGCCCTCCTTCTCTATGCTTTGACACACATTTTAGCACAGAATATTATAAAAACAGGGTGCTTAGAACAGATGCATGAGTTGAGTCCATCAGCATCATAATTTTTTCTTTTCATATTCAACATTGAGACTGGCTTTCTCTTCACTTTCAAGAACATGGGCAGCCACTGCCATCTGGCCACTTCAACTTGTCCTTGGTTGTAACCGTGGCCTTCTTGGCCAAGTGTTTCCATTCTGAGTTTTTTTTAATTTTATTTTCTTGCTTTTCCTTTTTCCCTTGCTCCTTTGTTTCTTGTTTTCTTTGAAAGTTCTACCAGAAGCCTTTTTGATCCCACCATGACATTTATCTCAGACTGCTCAGTAGAAGACAGTCAGCTAAAAATAAAGAATGGATCAGCAGAAGAGACACTGATTTCATTTAAAATGAATTCTTTAAAACTTTGAGCAGAGCAAAAATATCCTTCCTTTATATATCATTAAGTATGACTAAGTATGATTCAGCTCCAGGTAGAGATACCTAAACACTCCTGACTTGCTCTTCTACTCATCAGAGGTTTAGTTGCTACATTCAGAGAACCCTAAAGGAGCAATTTGGCTCTCCTGTGACAGACACCTAAGACTGGTCAGCTAATTTGTCAGCTAATTCACTCTTTAGGCTCCATCACTGTAGTGATTTTATCTCCTTGGACAGGAATGGTATGCTCAAGGATAGATACCTAAATTACTGGATAAATAACTAAATTACAGGTATTTTCATGCAGTCCCTCAACGTGGCATGGACAGTAAGGCTTTAATAACCAAAACAGTGCATCTGATTTTTCAATGAGACCACCTCAGAAGAATTCAAGTGTGTTCATGTCACTGGAAATGCCAGCTGAGGGTTCTAGGTCAGACCAGGCTCTGCTGGTTCTGGCCCACTCATACACTGGACCAATAGACCAGCTTGAATAGACCAAGTCGGACGCACTGTTTGCTGACAAAATGTGGATGTGAAGTGCGTGCAAGTGTTAGAAACCTGCATAATAAAGACAAGATCCTCGTTACTACAAGTTTTCAGCCTTACTCCAGTACAAAAATTAGATCTACTTGAAAGTTTTAATCCAAAGTTTTAATCTTTGTATTGTTCTCCATACTGGTGTTGAAGTATGAGCAATGTTTAATAGCCTCCACCATCTATTCCAGAAAGATAATCTTTTAAGAGCAGTAGTTGTAGAAATTGGGCCACTTTCCAACAGTCTGACAGGTCTTTTATTGCTGCTGTAACACATCCAAAATATGGAAATGTCACATGTTTTAATACCATAACTATAGATTACTAATGTCACAGAATAATACACTTTTAGGTTATAAAAATAGCCTAATAACACATTAACACCTAATGAAGCAACTAAGCCAAGGCCTTTCCCTCTATTTCAGTGTATTTTCATATGCCAAATCAATGTTGATATTTCTCATTGACACTCAGAAGAGAAATTATGATTTTTGTCTCCTGATCAAGGAACTAGCTAACCCACAAGTAGATTGAAAAAATTATAGAACAAAAAAGTCAGTCAAACCCTATATTGAAAACATAAACTTCCTGCTTGAGAGCAGTACCTTTAAGGTAGAAATCTTGTAATTCAAACAGGTGTTATAAATATACACTGAAGAAAGTTAATTAACTTAAGTAGTGCAATGTAAGCTACTTTATGGGGCACACAAGAAATATAGGTGACACTTATGACATAATTAAATTAAGATGTTAATGGCTTCAGGAGTGTCCTATGTGGATTACGTATGGTTGGTGCTTGAAGTGATTGTGGCTGCAGTAACGGCAATGCTCAGCTTCTTTCTGCTCTCTTTCTCGAGGCAGTCCAAACTAAAATGCCTCTGCCCCAATTTACCCAGCTCTCCATAATACCCCATAAATGAAACATGCCACAAGTAGACACAGAAACATTCAACAAAACACTTTGTTTTATTTATCTTTAACCAGTTGCATAAAGCAACAGGCCCTTAACAGACACCTACTTCTTCCTATGGAATATCCACTGCCAACGCCTGCTGCTGCTTCCTCCTAGGAGGACAGAAGAATTAGACTTAAGACCTTTTCGGTCTTCTCAACAAGGGCTTTGAAAACACTTGATACTCAGTAATATTCCTGTTAAATACAGCTACTTAAAGCAAAAGATTAATCTAATAGCATGATATATCAAAATGCATTCTTCAATGTTGTGAAGGAATGAATTATCATATTGCCATGAACTGAGATGCACTAATGAAGCCTATGTAAAAATAAATAATGTTATTTAGACCCTTCTTTAATTTTTACATCAAATTTTTCCCATGTTGTTCAATCTCTATTTGATCTAACAAGGGTGGTCACACCTCCTATTCCCAAGGAATCCAATCTCATCCAGGTTAAAGTCAGTTTGATTACTACAGGCTTTCATAGATACTCTTTTCACACTGCAAGTAGAACACAGAAATAACACTCTGAGAAGAAGTAAAAAAGCATATAACACAAACCAGTATGAGTTAGCTGTGAAATGCTGCAGTACAAGCTGCTTTACCTTACTAGATAACCAATAACACTGTTTTCACATCTTGATAATGTTACGATTACTTGTGCAAAGTGAACTGGAATTTTTACACTTTCCCTCCCTTGGTTAGTGAAATGTCAGAGTATTCAGAGTTACTGTAAAGTAATACTTTAGTTCATCAGCACTCCTACATATAATATTCGTGAATAATGACCATAATGACAATTTTTAAAAGCAATAAGCCATTAATGCATATGTGCTTATTAATTTTGTTTTACAGCATTTTATCTTGCAAAAAGTATTTTAGAAATGGAGGAGAGGGGTGAGGGAAAAAAAAGCCAGGACCAGATAGAGACATCTAGTCTTTGTCTTTCTTATTTGCACACAATCATGAAACAAGTCTTTTAGAAGCATTGAGCATCTATTTCTTATTCTTTACAATAAAGCCCTGCTTTGCATAAACAGACAATTATTATAAAACCAACTGAGCCTAGTGACAAACATCATTACTGCCAGCACACCTAGACACATCACCTTGAAAATACCAACAGCTGCCAGGCACTTCTGACTGCCCCCCACACAAATAGCAGCTGGAAGCAAAACAACATTCACAGGGATGACGGCAGTCTCTCAGTCCCAGCCCCCAAGAGCAGGAACCATTTCAGCCTTCCCACTTTTCCATCTCTCAACTCCTGCATTTTTACTCCAAGCAAACACCATTTGTCCCTTTTCCCCTACCAGAACACTGGCAGCATGGTGAAAAAGAAGCAAGCAGCAGAATGTTTCAGTTTTACACTGCAGATTTCTTACTTTGTACAGCAGATTTCTTATTTTAGAGGAATACATCCAAAGGCAGTGTTGTTACTAAGATTTTGGTTTGTAACAGATATCTCATGTTTTACACTGCACTAAAGACTACTCTGTTGACAGATATAATGATAGGACAGTTCTCAATAGTCTGGTCCCTTTTTTCAGTCATAACACCTTTTTAACAGTTAGCATTCCCTCTTTTAAAGTCCCTTTTTTTCCACAGGATATTATTAGTTCTTAGTAAATTTGAAACCAATTAACCAGCTTGCTGGACTTTTTGCTGTTACCAGATATCTGATGGACTCAACTACAAGCCAGTGTTGTTACTGTTTGGAAATCAAAATTATTCATGCTGCCTAGTCTGCCATTGTGAGATATTTACAGCAATACTAGCATACTTTGTATGGTGTTTGCATACTGTGGAACTCAACCCGCTTTGCACACAGTAAATACTACTATAAATTTAAAAATAAATTCAGATTATCTCTTTTTATGGACATACTGGATTTCCACTCAGTAAGATTACACATGCTATTTTTAGTCCTAAATGGTAAAAAACAGTAGAGATAACTCTTGGAAGTGGTTTCCACGCACAACTTTCACATCCTGAAAAGCCCATACCATACTTTTCACTTCAAAAGGGACTTGGTGATCCCTCTTGTCCTCCCCTCATTTCATTCTCATTCAAGTGTAATGAAGTAACACAAAACCATTTTGCTCAAAACCTCTCCATTCTCCAATCCTTTTTTCCACTGCTGTTGCAGAAAGGACAGAGGACACAGTAAGGAGCAAACAAATAGGCATGAATAACTAGAATGGGCACAGAGTAGAAAATATAACTCAGTAGGGTTTTTTTCATCATTCCCACAAAAAAAAACTTTATCCCTAAAGCCTGGAATATATTTAGGCCTTAGGAAATGCCCTAGAGATCAACTCCATGCCCCTTAACACTACAACTGCAGAGATAAACATGACTTTCAGCAGCAGTAAGGCAGCTACTAAAAATACTTGAAGAATTCATGTATTTTAATAATTATACTTTCTGCTCAGCTACGCAGAGGACTAGCAAAAAAGGCAAACTATTGACCTGTATCTTGTTTCATTCCCAAAGCTCAAAAATCTCAATGTTTACATACTCCACTGCCATCAAATTTGAAGAGAAAAGAAACAGTCACTGTGGCAAATTTTAAGATCTAGTGTTGCTGATTTCTGTATCCATCACTTATTCTAATTTTTACAAATTGCTCAGCTGCAGAAGATTTACCACAGCTGAAATAGTAAGACTCTATAATATCAGCATTTCATCAGGATGAAATTGGAGGAGAGGTTCTTTCCTAATCTAACACAAAAGAAACTAAATTAACTGACATTTGATCTTCAAAACACTATGGTCTGTGGTTGCATTAGTTGTGTGAGATGAAACAGTGGAGATCAAGCATGTAAGAGCATGAAGCAGTATTTAAAGTTTGAAATTGTTTTGGAAATGAATATCCAGAATGCTCAACTAAAGGCTCTACTTGACCATCTCTGATTCTGTAGATCCATGTATTCCTACAGACAGAGTACAGTAACTGCTCTGTCAATACCTAACTGAATGGGACAGAGAAATTAAAAACTAAAAGTCAACTTCTTGACTGGAACTGGAGGAGGATGGTTGTCTAGAATTTTTGTTTTTAGTAGTGATGGCAATGGTTTTCTCTCTAGGATCATTGCGTATCTACTTCTCAAAGTTCTTCAATTTTATGCATGATCACTCCTGTGGCTGAGCTCTACAGTTTCTAAGGACCCAGTTTGCAATTCTGAGTTTTATCACTGTAAAAGGCCATTTCCTGGTTGCACTCCTCACAACAATGTGAATTTTGCTTTCATATCATGCTTCTGTATGCCACTTCAGCAGCAGAGTGGAGACCAGCAACTTTTACTCAAAGCTTCCCAAAGCCCAGTGCCCAAGACAGTACTCTGAGATGTCCAGAAGGTCAGCTGAAGCAATAGCCAGCAGCTTAGCTTTCCTAACAAGTTTTCAAGGGGAAAAAAAAAACAAGTAGGAAAGCACAAATAAAAAGGCCTCTCTCACATCTGACAGCAATGACTCTCCATGAAGCAGGAAAAATGTGCTCATACAAGTACAAGCTTAAGTGGGTCACAGGCTGACATCAGCTGACATTTTATTGCAGTTCGTTTGGCTTTGAATGGTGAAGCAAGAGGGTCCTGGAGAGGTGGACAGGTGGAAAAAAAGAAATTGAAAATGTCTCTTGCACAGGTATTGTGATTCTACTGGGGTTTTTTTGTTGTGATCACTACTTTACCTATTGATTTTTAGAAGACTATACATTAGCTACATCCAC
This sequence comes from Picathartes gymnocephalus, assembly GCA_013390045.1. Classification (NCBI taxonomy): domain Eukaryota; kingdom Metazoa; phylum Chordata; class Aves; order Passeriformes; family Picathartidae; genus Picathartes; species Picathartes gymnocephalus. The sequence goes on along the minus strand of WEKY01056257.1, from coordinate 2,385 downwards.
TAAAATTAAATCTAGAAACTTACATACAGTTTGAAATATTGTTCATCCCAAATTCAAAGCAAGTTATTGGAGGGTGGAAAAATGGGAAAATTGATTTTTTTAAATGGTGGTTATGTAATTGATACAAGAGATGCACCAGTGACTCTTGTTTGTATCAGAAAACGCTGAAGAAGAATGAAGAGTAAATATGGCCTATTGGCCCTACTAGATCTAAGTGGGAAAAGAAAACTATTTCTCACTGAAAACTGTAAGGATCCATGACTTCATTTGCAAGGACCATCTTGAGAAAATAAATACAGATATATTAATCTTCCAGACAGGAACTGGTAGGATACAAGGTGAAAAAAAAAGTATTGAAGAGGCATGTTTTGCTTTTATTTCTTTTCCAAACAAAAGAGATTTTAACCATGTTTTCAGAAGAAGATGCGAAAAAGGAGGCACCAACAGAAAGGCAACACTGGAAACAGTAGTGAGGACTTATTTACCTGGGAGGTATAGAGCTACTGATAAAAACTTGCAGTGCTGACTCCCAGCTGGGTGTGCCGAGCTGTAATGTAGCTGTTCCTGGTGTGATAATTGCCACTGCTAATGCCCTCAGACCACAAGACTCAAGCACTGAAAGCACACAAAGACAATGAGAGCTGAATTCATTCCACTCTAACTCAGGAACAAGTCTCACTAATGAGGTGTGCTACCCTCACATTGCAGGAGTGCGTGGCTGGAAAGGTCTCACGCTTTTCAGTTTGCAGCCCTGTCACAGCGTAACCTGAAGGTAATTTCAGCAGAAAATACAAACCTATCTCCTACTGTTTGCATTCAAATCTCATCTTCTCTCCACAAGAAGCAACTCCCCATCATGACCTTACTATTTACACCTGGAGGCACAGCCTTTCCAAGTGAGACACCAAATGAACTGATAGTTTTCCTAGATACAAACAAGTATAAAATATTCTGAGGTTCACTGTGGAGATGGTATTTCAATTGTACCACGTGCATCAATCCGATACACTAGGTGACCCTGAGTAAGGACAGAAGATGAGGGAAGGGAGAACAGACATGTTGGCTTAGGATAGGATAAAGGAATTATCAGAATCATTTTTGCAGGAGATACAGTTGAATTTATGTTTAAACCAAGTAATTATGTCCCCTACCTCTGTAAGTTGTTGTGCAACTCGTAACAACTCACACCGTTTTAGGCTTCCACGTACTAAATGTTTAAAAAGTAAATCTAATTGTGAAGGGCTAATATTTATAAGTATAAACCAAAAGGCATTTACTGTGGATGAACCATTCACTTCTCTTCTCCCAAAAACAACTATTTGAACTCCCTAAGTAGTCTACGTTCAGAACAATTCCCTGGAAAAATGGATTAATGGCAACACGGAATGTGAAGCTCCCAAAGAAGAGTGGCAAATGTGATTTCTGATCCACTGTGTAATTCTACACATGTATTACTCTCCACAGTACTTTACCATGTTAACACATTACTTTTCATGTGCTTTTAACATCGTAACACAGGCAGTGTATCAGCTTCTGCACAATATTTGTTCCATAAACAAATAATAACTCCATAAACTCTGCTGCCTAAAACTCACTGAACTCATTTAGGCTGGAAAGCTTCTCCATAAAGAAAAAGGCAAACATTCCTGTCATTAAACAGATAAATGCAAATGATCAGAAAACCTGTGAGTTTCCTGTGAACAGATGACCTCCTCTGAGCTCCTTCTCTGACATTGGTTCAGCATCTCCTACAACTTCCCAAGGGTCAATAAAAGACCACCAGCTTAAGGCATGCACAAACAGCAACTATGCCTCTCACACTACATCAAAGGAAGTAAAATGTATCATGACATTAAAAGCCCTTTTAGAAGAACCCTTTACTGTCACTAAGCAATCAAATCACCAGGTTCCCCCTCCTAGTGTTTCTCCTACATAGTGGAAAGACAAGAAATGTACTCAGACGAAAGGGTTTTGCATTTGACAACAAAATGAGTGTTATGAAAGTACACTAAATCCCTTAAACAATAATTGAGCACCAAATGAACCATTTAAAAATTCACCACTACCATTAGGACAAATTAAATTAAGCCAAGATTAACATATTAAGTTTGCTCAACCCAAAAGCAGATAACTTCACATAGTTCCTGTTTAGCTATGTGCGAACTATTTTTCAAAATATCTGACCGTAAAGATGGGCCAACACTAAGTGCAATTAAGTAAATGAGATAACTTATATTCAAAGCATAATGGTGAACTAGCTCTTCATTTTTTCCCCTACAGTGGTTATGATACTCCATTTCCAAGGTTTCTGCTGATAAAAATCAACAATTTTCATATTCTAACATATCCTATTACCCAATTTACAAAGCTGTGCCCCTTTTGATT
>WEKY01056255.1:19585-34036 GCA_013390045.1 Picathartes gymnocephalus | reverse complement strand
GTTGGCAGTTTGGGGTTGGGAATTTGGGGTTGGCAGTTTGGCGTTGGCAGTTTGGCGTTGGCAGTTTGGGGTTGGCAGTTTGGGGTTGGCAGTGACCTCCACATCCCTGATGGATTTATGCTGGTGGTACCACCCAGTTGGAAGAGTTAATAGGTGGGAAAAGTCCATGGAATTCATCAAAGGTGCTAAAGACAAATTCCCTTCTGTTTATCTAAAAAAAAAAGACCCCAAAAAAGGCTTTTCAAACAGCAACTCACCAGGTGCAAATTACAACATCTGGTGCATTCACTGGACAGGAGCCAGGAAGGATCAAACAAGAAGTTCTGATGGAAAAAGTAAATTTAAATAATATTTAAATAAATAAATTCAGACTTTGCCCGTTGTGTGGAATCTCCAGAGGAAAACAAAACCCCTAAAACAGGCTGTGTTTAACCCAGATTGTGACCTTTGCTTGGGGAACACCACAGGATTTCACTACGGACACCAGTGCTGTGTGATTTTTCTGAGTCGGGGCCTTCATGGCCATTTTAAATCCTGATTTTTGAGAAGGAATTGATGGAGGCAGGACCCAGGAGCTGCAGGATCCCAGCTCGTGTTTGTCCACACTGCACCTCCCGCAGACTGAGCCCCAGCAATGAGCTGAGATAAAACATGACCACCAATGGACCCCAAAATGAGATTTAGCTTTTACCTGGGGTAGGCAGGATCAGTTTAGATTTAGCTTTTCTCTGGGATAGGCAGGATGAGTTTAGATTTAGCTTTTGTTTGGGATAGGCAGGATCAGTTTAGATTTTATCTGGGATAGGCAGGATCAGTTTAGGCCTAGCTTTTCTCTGGGGTAGGCAGGTTCAGTTTATCTTTTCTCTGGGATAGGCAGGATCAGTTTAGGCCTAGCTTTTCTCTGGCCTAGGCAGGATCTGGCTCTGCCAGTTCCTGTCCAGGCTGGGGTTGGTTTTGCTCTGCGTTTGGCCGGGAATGTCGCGGGATAACGGAGCCACCTCCAGCAGCTCCTGCTCGGTGCCAGCTGAGCCCTCACCCCGAGAGGCTCTGGAGAGGAATGGGATTCACTGGAGAGCTCAGCATTCCATTCTCCACCTTGACACCTCCTTGGGTTTGGGATTTTGGGACAGAGTGGATCCATAAAGTCGTTAATTGAGTAAAACCCTCCCCTCTCCGCTCCGCCACTGATCTCCCACCTGGCACCTCGTGTTTCCTGGGATAAGGATGGGAATGACCGCCCCAAACTCTGTGCCCACAGCTTTCCCAAAATGAGCTTTTTTTTTTTGCCTGGAAAAACCCCATGGACGTCGCCTCACCTGAGGGTGTGGAAAGTAAAAGTTGTGTTTTCACCTGCTATACCTGCCTGCCATACCTGCGTGTCACCCTTACTTACCATACTTACCTGATGTATTTACCCCTTTTATACCCCTAGAGTTGTTAAACCAGTTTTTCTTGGAGACCCCTGCTGGAATCGTTGCACTGCCCCTGACAGCTGCAAGCCGAGGTTACAACCTCTGCATGGGTTACTGTGGTTGCTAATTACAGTCATTAGTACGGTTGTTGCAATCTTTGTAATGAACTTGTCCACTACTACAGTTATTACAACTGGATTGAATTGCTCGAGATGGCGCTGGTCGGGGGTGCCCTGGAACTTTCCATCAGGAAGTTTTATCAAACACAGGCCACACCCCCAGGTTCCAGAGCCAATGGCGAGCTGGGATTTGAAACCAACCAATCCGCAGGCAGATTGAAAAACCAACCAATCCGAATCGGCCTGGCCTCTATAAAAGGAGGCACCCGAGCCCAGCTCCGGATCTTCTCCGTCGGCTCCCAAGAGAAGAGAGAAGATCCTGCCCTGGAAGAAAACTTCATCCAGACAGCGCTTCCCGTCCTTCGGACGAGTGGGACTGCTCCGGTGGACCGCGCCATCGCCCTCCTACGAGCCACCCTTACCAGATTGTCAAACCCCCTTTCTAATAAAGCTGAAGTTCCCTGAGAGCTGAAGTCCTCGCCCTGTTTCTGACAAGGGCACTGCCTGATATTTTTTGGTGGTTGAAACTCATCAGGAAATCGCTGCTTCCATTAAACTCGTTCTATTTTAATTACTTTTTCCTTTCCCTTGGAAAAGGGGATCAATTTCAACAGAACTTTTTTTTTTCCCTCCTTCACAGATAAAACGTCCGCGAACCTCTTGGTTTGGGTTAATTATTGGAAATTGTCTCTGAGCTGCCCAGGCCCCACGCTTCCCCCGTGCAGCCCCTCGGGGTTTATTTGCTGTAACAAACTGGACTCCATTTATTTCCCCTGGTTTCCTGAAGGGGTTTGGTTGGCGCTGAAGTTAGAGAGCAGCAGAAAGGATCCACGGGCAGAGAATGAGTGGAAATCACATTTCCTGGATTTTTGCCTCCTTTGTCCTTGTTTGTATTTTCCATCTCTGGAGCTCTTGTTTTCACCTTGTTCCCCATTTCCTGGGGTGGTTTTTGTTTGGCTTTTGGGAACCACTCGGCGGGTTTTTTTGGAGCTGTTTAATGTTTGATCTCTGGCAGGTGGAAGAGAGGAGTCAAATCCAATGTACTCAAAGCACCATCACGGAGAGGGAAATGAGGGCCCTTGGTAAATCGAGAGCAGAGCCAAAAAGCACAGGAATAACAATGAGCTCCTGCCCAGGATCTGCGTTTTCCACCCCAATTCCCCAACTCCTGCCGGCACTAAATGCTCCAAGCAGAGGCACAGACCTCTGAAGGTGCAGAATGAAGGCTTGTGCTGATTTTTGAGGGACCGAATTTGCTAAAATGAGGTGAAACCTCAACCACTCCGCTGAAAAACCCTCGGGGGCTCCTGCAGGACTCTCAGATTTACTGCTCAGCCATTCAGGGCAAATTAATGTGCTTTGAAAAGTTTGGGAAATTCCATTTGTGAGTGGCTGTGCCTCTAATTGTCTAAATACAGCAAAAATACTGCAAAAAAATATCTCCCTGCCCTGCAAGCCTGGGCTGTGGGGAGTTCCTGAGGAAATCTGGGGTTCAGAGCCAGCAGCATTTGGGAAATTGAGTTTATTGCTCATAACACGCCCACAGCTCCCCCGAACATTTATTTTTTGCCCAGTCCTGAGGTGCAACAGGCAGCAACAGCATCTGATTATGAACAAAATAATCCCAAACCCTTCGCTGTTTATTGAGTTCCCAAAAGCTCCTGAGGGCGTTGGATGAATCCCCAGCCCCTCCTCCCCAGCCCGTTCAATTCAGCTGAACCAGTTAAATTCCCTTCCCCAGTGATGATTCATCTGCCCAGACTGGGAAAAGACAAACCCAATATAAATCCCTCTTTCCTGAGAAAAGAGTGAGGTCTAAACCTCCCAAATAACTTCATAGCCTTCAGCACTGCTGATGAATCTTCCTTTTGCTCCAGAATTATCTGCTCAGTGCCTGTGGCCCTGCATTATTTGCCTCACATCTGGAGCACCTCAGAAAATGCAAATTAACAGCCACTGGAAGTGCTGCATTTCCCTCTTTCTGCTGTGCTTGGTTGTCTGAATATTCTTTATTTACAGCAGCCTTTAATTACCAAGCGTTGGAGTTTTTGAGGGGTTCCTGTTGATTCAAACATTAAACCTCCCCCAGTTGTTCAGAAATATTCTCTCAGGTCAGGTTAGCAGCTGGTGTAAATCAATGTCCAACTCCAAGGGCCTGCACAAAAAATTATGGACAATTTCTGGCCTATTTTTAAATCTTAGAGAAGGCTGCAACAGCACATAAAGATCCATAATGTGCCCAGGGCTTTGTGTTTTTAACTCCAGCTGCCTGAATTTTTTAGTCAGAACTTTGCCAGCCAGAAGTGGCTTTTTCATTTGCAGGCAAAAAAAAAAAAAAAAAAGGACGTTTAGAAATTGAAACAAAAGAATAATAAACATTGGTGTTCACTTCTTGCATCCTAAAAAGCCAATGATCAGGTCTTCAGGTGAAGTATTATTTTATTGTGGTGATTAAATTGGGTTTTGACAGAATTTTGCCAGCTAAGGGAGGAAAGGAACTTTTGGGGTGGTGTTGGGGGGGTTTAAACCTCAAAGCTCTGCTGCAAAACACCCTGAGCTCTGCAGCACCCTCAGGGTTCCGTTCATTTATTGCATTTTTTAGGAAGATTTAAAAACCATGCAAAGCCCAGATCTCTGGTGGGTTGTGGGTGGTGGCCCCGAGCTCTGAAATAGTTGGGTTTGCTGAGCAAAATGTTGGGTTTGCCGATGTGGGTAAAGAGAGGAGAGTCCCAGCTCCTCCTGGAATTGGGAGCACTGGGAGCTCTGGAGGCTTTTCCCTAAGAGTGAAAACCTCATTGTCACCCCCCAGCTCGGGGAGGAAGGTGAAATCCCCAGGAATTCAGCAGCTGGAGAGGGAATGGGACTGAGAGTTGTTCTTCCAGGAGCGCTGGGAATCCTGGAGGCTTTTCCCTAAAACTCAAAGCTCATTTTCACTGCCCCGTTCTGGCGGGGAAGGTGAATTCCCCACGGAGTTCGGAGGGAAGGGAGCTCAGGGCTGTCCTGGTCCTGCACTCGGAATCCTGGAGGCTTTTCCCTAAGAGTGAAAACCTCATTGTCACTCCCCAGCTCGGGGAGGAAGGTGAAATCCCCAGGAATTCAGCAGCTGGAGAGGGAATGGGACTGAGACTCGTCCTTCCAGGAGCACTGGGAGTCCTGGAGGCTTTTCCCTAAAAGTGAAAATCTCGTTCTCACCCCCCAGCTCGGGGAGGAAGGTGAAATCCCCAGCGATTCAGGAGCTGAGGGTTGTCCTGCCAGGCGCAGGGAACAGACAGGGCTGGAGCTGCCCCTCCCAGGTGTTCCTCCCCTCTGGCTGCTCGGGATCCTCTGGAATTCGCTCTCATTAAAGCAAACCTTGCCAGGAGCTCTCTGCTGCTCGCTTATGTAACACCAAATGTGCCTGCACAGCCAGAGAACCCATTAAATATTTAAACCCCGTCCTTTCCTCAAAAGCAGAGCAGCGAAGATGATTTTCCGTGGAATTTAACATTAAACTCTGGCAATTTGTACAGCTGTGCATATAAATAGCTTGCACATCATCTCCGGAGGCAAAGGTCACGCTGCCTCATCCATCTCAATGCTGGAGTTTCATAGCAACAACCTCCCCTCCTCTGCCTCCCTGCTTTTCATCCAGAGGGGCTTCAAAACTGGGAGAGAGCGCCGTCGGTTTTGGAGAGATGAATGAATGGCAGCTGATTGTAATATTTTGCCTTAATCACCGGGATTTTTCCGCCCTTCCCGGAGCTCTGTGGATAACGAGAGCCCCTGAGCCGCTGGGACTGGGTGGCACAAAGCTTTTCCGAGGGAAGAAATCAGAACAGACAAGTGCCTGATTCCCCTTAATGCAATTTGTTCCACGGCTGATCCTCAGCCCCTGCTTCATTACCTTAGACAAACTCAGGCCCGGCTCCTGAGGAGGAAAAGGTTCTTATTTGCAATTAGAATCCCCCAATTACGCAGCACATCTTGGGCTGCAGCTGATGGGAGTTGACTTTTTAAAGGCCAGAGCTGTTATCTCCTCAAATAATCAGCGTTGGGAAGGGAATGTCACGGCAGGGTTGGACAAACACAGCTCGAGCAGCTGGGGGTTCTCGCTCCCTGAGCTCTGTAATCTTTAATTTCTGTGCAGATCTCCCAGGGCTGGGCTTCCTTTGGTGAAAAACAGGGACTGGGGGCTTGGTTAGGGCGGATTGAGGAGATTTGATCCTTTTTTAGGCGCAGGGGTTGAGCCAGAATCCCAGAGTGGGAGGAAGCCTAAAGATCCTCCCGTCCCAACCCCGGGGAGGGAGCAGGAATTCCAGTTCCTCCCTCACTGCTGCATCCCTGGCACCGCCCAAACTCCATTAATGCTGAACTTTTAGGGAGCAATCCCTGGGTTTTCTCCATTTGCATCCACAATCTTTGGGTGGCTGTGCTTCCCGCAGAAGTTGTGCACTGCACGGTCCTTTCTCCCACGTTTAATCCCATGTTCATTTTCCATATTTGCCCATCTCGATCCTGTGCATTTGAGTTCTTTTTTTATCACTTGGGTAGAGGGATGTTAATTGTTTAATCCCATGTTCATTTTCCATATTTGCCCATCTCGATCCTGTGCATTTGAGTTCTTTTTTTATCACTTGGGTAGAGGGATGTTAATTGTTTAATCCCATGTTCATTTTCCATATTTGCCCATCTCGATCCTGTGCATTTGAGTTCTTTTTTTATCACTTGGGTAGAGGGATGTTAATTGTTTAATCCCACGTTCATTTTCCATATTTTTCCATTTCATTGCCATGCATTTGATGTCCTTATTTATCATTTGGGTAGAGTGATGTTAATTGACTCACTGGTAATTCCAGGGCCTCCTGCTGAGGGTGAATCAGAGGGAATTGGTTGTTTTTCCTGCCTCTCCAACGAGTTAATTGAGAAGTTATTCAATTATAGGGAATATTCTTTTATTGCTAATAAGATATTCTGATACAAACATCCCCCACTCTGAAATGAAATTATGAGGAACTTGAAGCTGCTTGGCAAAGAGGCTTCAGGAATGAACCTTAGCTGGAGATACTGGAATCAATGCCAGCTTCAGAGGAGTGAAAGGAAATCAATAAAATTCTTATCAGGGTTTCCTGACTATTTATTTACTTTCATTTGTGATTGTTTGGACATTGGTAAGAACTGGTGCAGACAGATCAGGTTAAAAAGCTGTTCTTAATGCAGATTATCAAGCAGGATATCTAAACCACGGTTAATAGTGCTCTCTATTATCTCATTTGCCAAGATTAGATTTCTTTTTATGCACCACTTCACAAGCTCATCTCCACTCTGGTGTTGGCTCCCTGAGTGGGGGACGAGCATCTCTGGTAAATAAATATCAATTCTGTCATTATTAATTTGCAAAACAACAGCACCTGGGAGCCCAAAGGGAGGCTCTGTACCTGAGGGGGACCTGCAGCTCTCCGAGAATGATGGACAAATCCTCTTCTGTTTCCCGGAAATCTGACCTGTGGATCTTTCTGGCATGACAATAAGGAATTGCCAGTGGTTCTCACTGATTTGGGCTCCTTGGGAGTTGTTTGGATGTTGAGAGGGGGGAAATGAGAATCACCCCACAGCCCACCATGCAGCCCTTCCTCCCTGCCCCCTAAACCGGGTCCATTTCCCTCTGGATCCTGCAATCCAGCAATCCAACCCCTCTGGATCCTGCAATCCAACAATCCCCAAATCCAGCCCCTCTGGATCCTGCAATCCAGTAATCCAACCCCTCTGGATCCAACATTCCAGCAATCCAGCCCTCTGGATCCAACATTCCAGCATTGTAGCCCCTCTGGATCCAGGATTCCAGCCCCTCTGGATCCAGCAATCCAGCAATCCCCAAATCCAGCCCCTCTGGATCCAACATTCCAGCAATCCAGCCCCTCTGGATCCATCAATCCAGTCCCTCTGGATCCAGCATTCCAGCCCCTCTGGATCCAACATTCCAGCAATCCAGCCCTCTGGATCCATCAATCCAGCCCCTCTGGATCCAACATTCCAGCATTGCAGCCTCTCTGGATCCAGAAATCCAGCCCCTCTGGATCCTGCAATCCAACAATCCAACCCCTCTGGATCCGTCAATCCAGCCCCTCTGGATCCAGCATTCCAGCATTCCAGCCCCTCTGGACCCAGCCTCTGCTGCCCTGGGCTGTTGGGAAAGCAGCAGAAACGAAGAAGCAAAGCTGGGTTTCAAGGCCAAGCGGAGCAGGGCTGGAATTCCCTTTGCTTCCTGCGGGATCTCAGCACAGGAACAGCCCCGGCCGGGCCCCGAGGTTTGATGGACACACAGAAAATATTTGAGCACTTGGTATCAAATCGCCTTTTGTTCAACGGCGATGAGCAAACAGTCCCGTTTTAATACCGCCGGGGTGGAGTGGGAGAGGAGAGGAGGGCGAAGAGCGCTAAAGCAGGATCCGCTCCCGGGAATCACACAAGGAAAGTGCGAAGGCTGGAGCTCACCCAATTAAGCCAATTAAAGCCTGGTTATTAGGGGAAAGGATTACTGAGAGGCTGTGGGGTTCTGGGCTGGGGGTGGATTCGCCCCCCAGGTTCAGCCTCGGGGGGGTTTTGAACCTCCTGTGCTCCAATGGAAGCTCAAGTCTTGCTTTGCTGTCACAGCTGGACAGACTCCGGGCGGGAGTTCACTGTGATATTGAACCCCACAAAAGAACTGTGTTTCTTGTGGGAAGATCAACGCAGTGAAACAGGAGAGACTCCTCTTTCCAACCGAACTGACGAAAGTTTGTTTCAAAGATGGTAAACTGACACAAGACCTGTAAGTTTTGGTTTCTTGGGTTGTTGATGGAAAAAGAAGTGTTGGTACAGAAAGACAAATAAGGTTGGGGGGGAGAAACATCTGGGGGTTGATTTTGGGGTTTTTTTTCTTTATATTCAGTTCTGTTAATAAACTAGCTTTTATCTTTCAAAGTTTAGGCCTGCTTTGCATTTCTCTTAATCCTTATCTCATCACAAAAATGGTGATTTTCCTCCAAAAAGCCCCCGGAGCCAACCTTCCTCACAGAATTCCAGAGCTTTTGGAGTTTGTCCCTCTCTGAATCCCACAGGGAAAGGATTTCTGGGGGCAAGGATGAGTTCAGGTGCCTCAAAGTCAGGTACAGAACCCTTGTTTTCCAATTTATCACCTGGTTATTTCCCCTCATTCAGGGATGGTTAAAGGTTTAATCTGCTCCCTGGCTGCTCCTTGGGCAGCTCCAGGAGGCTGGAATTGCTGCACGTTGGATTTCAGGCTGGAATCCTGTGGTATCAGAGAATTTGGGATGTACTGGAATCTTGAACTGGAATCGGGGTTATTTCTCTGCTGTCTGGCATTCTGGAGGACAATTCAGTTTGATGTCATTTAAATATGTTGTAAAATAGTCTGGTTTTCATTTGAGAATGGGATGGAAAAAGGGGGAAATGAAACAAATAAATAAAAAGTGTTGCTCCCTTTGCAATTCCCTCCCCACTGGAACACCTGGAGTGGAACAGATGAATTTCCAATCTTTAAAGGCAAATATTCCCCAGAGCAATCTGGGCTGCATTTTCCAAGGGGGTGGCACAGCCCAGGGGGAAATTTCTCCCTTTTTTTAAAGCTGCTGGATAACAAACAGGCATTTTTATTTGAATCAGGGGGAAAAGGATCAGTTGGGAGGGTGATTTGATGAGCAGATTGATTTTATCAGCCCTCCACCCCTGCCCTGACAGCTCTGAGTGGCTGCACCGTGGGGAGCATTTCCAGGAGATTGAACAGCAACAGTTTGGTTTCCTCGAGCAATCAAATGAAAGTTCTGAAAGACCTGATATAAAAAAAAACCCCAACAAACCATAGCAGCAAACATAGAAACCTCTGTTAAATCGTTGCTGCAGAGATCAGAAAAGCTCGGAGAGAGAAGTTTGGAAATTGCAGCCTTTGGGTTGTTTTGTCGGGATCAGCTCCCAGGAGGAGGAGGAGGAAATGGGAGATGCAGCCCCCCTCGGGATGGAGCTGGGTGAAAAGGGGATAAAAGAGTCGAAAAAGGAGCCCCTTGCTCTCAGTGCAGCCTGCTCTGAGCAATAATCCAGGGTGGAAGGAGATTTCAAAGGCTGCTCTGGAAGCCTGGAAGCGCTTTGGAGTGCAGGAGCAGCTTTGGTGAGGGTGTGGTGTCAAGGGAGCTCAGAGAGATCCTGAACTCCTGATCCCATCCCTGTTCTGCCCAGAGCTCAGATCCTGAACTCCTGATCCCATTCCTGTCCTGTTTGGGGCTCAGAGAGATCCTGAACTCCTGATCCCATCCCTGTCCTGTTTGGAGCTCAGATCCTGAACTCCTGATCCCATTCCTGTCCTATTTGGGGCTCAGAGAGATCCTGAACTCCTGATCCCATCCCTGTCCTGTTTGGAGCTCAGAGAGTTCCTGAACTCCTGATCCCATCCCTGTCCTGTTTGGGGCTCAGATCCTGAACTCCTGATCCCATCCCTGTCCTGTTTGGGGCTCAGAGAGATCCTGAACTCCTGATCCCATCCCTGTCCTGCCCAGAGCTCAGATCCTGAACTCCTGATCCCATCCCTGTCCTGCCCAGAGCTCAGATCCTGAACTCCTGATCCCATTCCTGTCCTGTTTGGGGCTCAGAGAGATCCTGAACTCCTGATCCCATTCCTGTCCTATTTGGGGCTCAGAGAGATCCTGAACTCCTGATCCCATCCCTGTCCTGTTTGGAGCTCAGAGAGATCCTGAACTCCTGATCCCATCCCTGTCCTGTTTGGAGCTCAGAGAGATCCTGAACTCCTGATCCCATCCCTGTCCTGTTTGGAGCTCAGAGAGATCCTGAACTCCTGATCCCATCCCTGTCCTGTTTGGAGCTCAGAGAGATCCTGAACTCCTGATCCCATCCCTGTCCTGTTTGGAGCTCAGAGAGATCCTGAACTCCTGATCCCATCCCTGTCCTGTTTGGAGCTCAGAGAGATCCTGAACTCCTGATCCCATCCCTGTCCTGTTTGGAGCTCAGAGAGATCCTGAACTCCTGATCCCATCCCTGTCCTGTTTGGAGCTCAGAGAGATCCTGAACTCCTGATCCCATCCCTGTCCTGTTTGGAGCTCAGAGAGATCCTGAACTCCTGATCCCATCCCTGTCCTGTTTGGAGCTCAGAGAGATCCTGAACTCCTGATCCCATCCCTGTCCTGTTTGGAGCTCAGAGAGATCCTGAACTCCTGATCCCATCCCTGTCCTGTTTGGAGCTCAGAGAGATCCTGAACTCCTGATCCCATCCCTGTCCTGTTTGGGGCTCAGAGAGATCCTGAACTCCTGATCCCATCCCTGTCCTGCCCAGAGCTCAGATCCTGAACTCCTGATCCCATCCCTGTCCTGCCCAGAGCTCAGATCCTGAACTCCTGATCCCTCCCGGGGCTGTCTCTCCCAGGGCTGTCACTGCCTCCTGAGGTGACACCAGCCTGCTCCAAAATTCCCACCCGTGTGATAAAATGGGGAACAATGAGATCAGCCCTGCTCAGGCCTCCCTGCTCATCACCTCGAGGCTTCCTGGTGCATTTTTTTGGGATCCTCATCATTATTCTCACACAGCTCTGGTGTTTCCTCTCTCGGTCCCTGGAGATGATGATCCCAGTTAAGGCAGTGAAGCTGTTCCAGCTCTCCGGAGCTCAGTGCAGATTTTTCACTGAATTATCTGATTCATTTCCCAGATAAATTTTCTTTTAAGGACACTCCACTTTGTCTGAGTTAACTTAGGCTGCTTTAAGTGAAATTGATGTCGTTTTTTTCCACCGTGAGTGCAAGGCTGAGATCCAGGGAACAGCAGGGAAGCTCTGAACCCTGGGCACTGCCTGGCACTGCCAGTTTTTGGGGGAGCACTTGGTTCTGGTGGGAATGCCGGGATATTTGTAGGAATTCTCAATTCTGCTGCTGTTCGGTGTTGTTGGGCTTTTAATGCACTTTAAAATAAATCCCATTGTTTGGTTTAGGGATTGCTGGGGGTGCAGAGGCCCTGGCAGGGTCTGTATCCCAATGGAAATCGGTGACTCCACACTGAATTTCCTGTTCTGGCTGATCCAGAGGCAATTCCAAGGGATTCCAAGAGGAAGAACTCAAATCACTTGTTTGCAGTCCCCTGGCCTCGAGCAAAATCATCTTGAATTCTGATTTTCTGCCTCTCAAAGATGTCCTTGAAGTTAAAAATCCCGTAGCTGAAACACTGAAATAGCAAAACATCGAAATAGTTCAGGTTTGACATTTATTTGACTGAAAATGTTGTGCTCTCCAGAACATTCTGGGCTTTCCAGAACATTCTGGGCTGCCAGAACCGTGAGGTTCAGAACCCGCCAGTGTCAGGGTCTGGAAGGAGGGATCCCCATCCATAGAACCTGGAATAAAACAACCCCAGGGATCTGGGATTTAGGGAAATACATCCCTAAATTCGGGCCATAAGGGACTCGGCACAACGAACTTCATTTTTAACGAGCTTCTAGAAGGTTTTAATTAATTACCACTTCCAGCCCGCCACAGCAAGGCTCGGATTGCAGTTTTAGGGACTTGGAAGTTGCGTTTCAGGCTCCAAATTTCATGTGAGGTGCAGACCCAGAGTCCCTGGAGGGTTTTTCGTGCTGCCCTGGCTGAAGGAGCAGCTCTCCTTTAGCAGCCGGCCAGAGCCTGGCCTCGTTTCCCCTGCAGAGTTCAGTAGCATAATTTAAATTATTATTGGCCTTAAAGAGCAGCTTTCTCCTCTCTGCTCTTCTAAGTTACCATAAAAGACATTTTTAAGCTACATTTCACATCCAATTATAAATAAAGGCTCCTGTTAGGCCTGCAGAGCACTCAGACAAAAAGTGCTTTGTAATAAAGTCAAAAACGCTGAGAATTCCCGGGATCTCAGCCCTGGGAGCAGCTCAGTGTGGGCCAGGAGGGTTTCACTCCATGAAATGTGAGGAGTCACAACTCGCACTAAATCATGGAATTAAACAGGGAGCAGCAGGGCTGGGAGAGCTCCTCCTGCCCTGGAAAAGCCTGGAGCAGTGTCCTGGGGCTGGGACATGGAATTCAGCTCCTCCCAATGCCCCCAGAGCTGCTTGAGGGAAGGGGAGAATCAGCTTTAATTGGTTTTGACTGATCACCACCTTGGCCTTGAGCAGAGCGAACTCCCCCATCCTTTGTAATCCTTGTTCCTGGGGTTATTTTTGCTGTGGTGGGAGAAACAAGAACAGAATTCCGGGCATTTTAAAGCCAGAAGTACCTAAAAATCTGCAGGACTCCCTGAAATAGATCTGTGTATTATTATATATTTGTAATACATATGTTTAATATGGGCCATTTGCTTAAGAGTTGGACTCAGTGATCCCTGTGGGTCCCTTCTAATCCAGAATATTCTGTGCATATTTATCCTATGTAAAGTACCTGGGCTTAAAAATCTCCTCTACAAAGTACCTGTGCTCAGATTTCCCAAGCAGTAAAGGCACAGCACGCCAAGGATTAAACATCTCCATTAAAAACAAACCAGCAAAAAAAGGAGGCGAGCTCTGTTTCTGATCTGATTTTACCTAACTTCACCACTCAGTTCCTTCCTGCTCCTGGTGGCTTTTTCAGCTGCTATCACTTTCCTGTGCTGCTTCAAGGGTGTTATCAAGGCATCCCTTAACTGCTCCGTGAGGAGCCGGATCTCCTCTTTGATGAGCTGAATCTTTAAAGAAAACAGAGCAGCAGATTTGGGGAATGGCTCCCATCCCTTAATTGTGGCAGCTTTAATAATCAGAGCGATTTTGAGCCGTTCTTTTGGATTTTGTCTGAACATGGAAACCTCTCCGAGCAATCCAAGCCTGGATTTTGGCTCATAAATCACGGCTGGTTGGAAGAGGGGCAGCAGAGGGAGCAGGTAATGGGATTGCTCAGGTTTTGCTGACTTCAGTAATAAAACTGCCACCCCAAAGGAGAGAGAGGCATGCAGTGTGCAAAGGGAATAGAAATATGAACTCATCCCACCTAATGGCTCTGAGAAGTAATAGAAAGATATGCATAGATTATTTTGAGTCTGAAAGAAAAGAGGGATGCATCCAATTTGCATTAAATGTTCCTGGTAATCTTAGGGAGGAGAGATTTCCTTGGAAACACAGGGATCGTTACAGGAGGGGAGCGGAGGCTTTGTCCTTGGGTAAAGTTTCCTTTGGATCCCATTAAACCTCGGCTCTGCTGGGCTTGGCTGGTGATCCAAAGGCCCAGAGCTGCTTTTTGTGTGGAGCTCAGCTCCAGGGAAGGGGAATGAAGGGTGTGAGCAGCTCCTGGAGCCGGGAGAGGGATTCCAGTGGGATGGCAAAGCGTGGAGCCACCTCCTTCCTTCTTAAACTCCGAGTCTGGCCCTGGAGAGGGGCAGGAGGAGGGCAGGAAGGCCCTGGCAGTCCCAACAACCCTCTGGGGAAGGTAAAACTGGGATTGAACTCCTGGTTCCCAAGATTAGAACTGGGATTTTGCCCAGTTCCTGAATCCCCTCTGATTTCCTGGGACAGAGCTGTTCCAGGCGTGGAATTAGAGATTCTGCAGGGCATCAGCCTGGGCAGGGGGTGCATTCCCAGCCTTCCCAAAGATCCAGACCCAACCCTGCATTCCCATCCTTCCCAAAGATCCAAACCCAACCCTGCATTCCCAGCCTTCCCAAAGATCCAGACCCAGCCCTGCATTCCCATCGTTCCCCAAAATCCCCTCCAAATCCCTTTTCCACCTCTTGTCCCCTCTGGCTCCCCTGACCCCACAGTCTCCCTGAGCTGGATGTTCATTTCTAATTACCCTTTCCTTGCCTTGCATGTTGATCATTATTATTGTTTTAATATTATAATTATAATTATTATTATTTTTATATTATAATTATTTTTATATTTTATTATTATATTATTATTTTAATATCGTTTATTATTATTGTTATTATTATTGTTATT
>WEKY01056255.1:0-10090 GCA_013390045.1 Picathartes gymnocephalus | reverse complement strand
GGGATCCAGGGGGGACCCAGAGGGATCCAGGGAGATCCAGGGGGATCCAGGGGGATCCAGGGGGGACCCAGAGGGATCCAGAGGAATCCAGGGGGACCCAGAGGGATCCAGAGGGATCCAGGGGGATCCAGGGGGTTCCAGAGGGACCCAGAGGGATCCAGGGGGACCCAGAGGGATCCAGAGGGATCCAGGGGGGACCCAGAGGTATTCAGGGGGATCCAGAGGGATCCAGGGGGATCCAGGGGGACCCAGAGGGATCCGGGGGATCCAGGAGGATCCAGAGGAATCCAGGGGGATCCAGGGGGACCCAGAGGGATCCAGAGGGATCCAGGGGGGACCCAGAGGGATCCAGAGGGATCCAGGGGGATCCAGGGGGACCCAGAGGGATCCAGGGGGATCCAGGGGGATCCAGGGGGATGCCCCTGTCCCGCACAGCCACCCCAGATCCCGAGCACGGAGCACAGAGGTGTTTTTGAAGCTTGGATTCTGCCCAGGTACCTGCACAAAGCCAGAAATCTGCATTTCTGAGCAAAAAATCCCCCCAGGGCTGCTCATTTCCTTCTCCTCTTTGACGGATTTTTGTCCGGCAGCACTAAACCCATCTGGAATATTTTGGGGGTTTTTGTGTCTGTCGATGGTTGGGCGAGTTGAGGTTTAATTCCAGACTGGTTTTAGGGCGAGTTGAGGTTTAATTCCAGACTGTTTTTAGTGCAGTTTGTCCTTTCACTATTCCATCATTAACTCAGGGAAGGGCCCAGGCGAGGGAGGGGCTGCTCCCGGAGCCATGGAGTGACCTCTGCTGGCTCCATCCCGTGCCAGGAGCAGACCCAGCCCCACCAGCCCGGGATTTAGAATCCTGAGGCGTTTCCCCTCGCTCAGGGCGCTGCCTGGGAGCTCCAGCAGCTTTTCCTGCACAAAACAGCCTTTGCCCTTTGCTTTTCTGGTTCCAAAACAGCCCGGGGCACCAGTTCACCTTCTGCAGGAGCAGCTCTCCAGAACCTTCCCAAGAGGCTGCTACAGAGAGAGGTTTTTGAATTTCAGCAATGAAAGGAAGTGGTGCAGGGGCTCCTCCAGGGCAAGATTTTGGTGTCCTCCCTGCAGGGGACGCGCAGGTCAGCCTGTCCTGCCTCCAGTTGGGACCCTTTTTTTTGTTCGGTGCCGTTTAAACCAGAATACTTTTCCTCCCTGTGTGGGGTAAAGAACTGTTGGGAGGATTTGTTTGGGTATTTTAAAGGAGAGGACAACAGGTTTTGCTTGCAGCAAAGAGAAATATTCTCTATTTTATATGTTTTTATGGCTTTTTTATCCCTTTTCTGCCCCTGCAAAGGCCTTTCCCAGGTAAACTCCAGTGGCTGTGAATCTCCATTCCTCTTCGAGTTTAGGAAGTGGGAAAAAATGGGAATATTGACAGTTCTGATAGCAGGGGTCCTGCCAGCCCAGGGTGAGGAGGGAGCGGGACAGATGGAGGGATTTAAAATTCTGTGCAGCACAGAGACCTTGGGAAAAAAAAAAAAAAAAAACCCGAAAGAAAAATCAAAATGCAAACTGACTCCTCCAATGCATCTTCGGGCAGGGAAAATAGGATGCAATTAAGTTCTTCCAGCAAGGCTGCAGTCCCTTTAATGATAAGCTTTAAAAGAGCAGCTTAATGAAATGTCACAAGGACAGGACTGGAACAATCCCCAGGTCCTGGCTGCTGAGCTGGGCTGCACCTGATGGAGGAGAAATTACAGGGGGGAGCAGAAAAGGGAGCGTTTGCATCCCTGTCCCTGCCTGAAATCCGCTGAAACCGCCGCTGTTGCACCACACGGGGGGCTTGGCTCTGGGATTTTAAACAGGAGCAACCCCAACAGCAAAGATTTGAGTGAGAAGTAGCCCATCGCCTCAAATGAAATGGGATTTTCCCTTTGGATTATTGATAATTCCCTTGAACTCTGCCTGTGGTGTTTGCCAGTCTTTGGGGTGAGGGAGCTGGGAAATTCCTGGATTTTGGAGGCAGAGAGCACCCACAGAGCTGCTGCTTCCCCCCTGGGGGTGGAGGATCTGGAGTGCTCTCCCTTTAAAAAGAGGTGCTCTGTGTTTTATGGAGCTCCCTGGTGCGAATCCCTCGTTCTGTGGTGGTTGTGAGCTTTGCCATCTTTTTTTTTTAAATAAAACAATAATTCCATTTCATCAGGATATGGAGAGTCACCTCCAGGCTCCGCTCCCAAAACATCCCGGCCAGCGACTCCCTGTTCTCCCTTTTTGGGTCAGCGGTGGAAATAACGAGGAATTGTGTTAAAACCTCAGCCAGGGAGGGTCCGAGGTGGGCGCCTGGTGCAGTCAGGGCTGATACAGCAGGAGGGGAGCAGGGGGGAATTCCCAAATGTGGGAGTTACATCAGGATGGGCAGAGGGCGGGGCTGAAGGATCCCCTCAGTCCCTCCCTGGATCCCCTCAGTCCCTCCCTGGATCCCCTCAATCCCTCCCTGGATCCCTCAATTCCTCCCTGGATCCCCTCAGTCCCTCCCTGGATCCCCTCAGTCCCTCCCTGGATCCCCTCAATCCCTCCCTGGATCCCTCAATTCCTCCCTGGATCCCCTCAGTCCCTCCCTGGATCCCCTCAGTCCCTCCCTGGATCCCCTCAATCCCTCCCTGGATCCCTCAATTCCTCCCTGGATCCCCTCAGTCCCTCCCTGGATCCCCTCAGTCCCTCCCTGGATCCCCTCAATCCCTCCCTGGATCCCTCAATTCCTCCCTGGATCCCCTCAGTCCCTCCCTGGATCCCCTCAGTCCCTCCCTGGATCCCCTCAATCCCTCCCTGGATCCCTCAATTCCTCCCTGGATCCCCTCAGTCCCTCCCTGGATCCCCTCAGTCCCTCCCTGGATCCCCTCAATCCCTCCCTGGATCCCTCAATTCCTCCCTGGATCCCCTCAGTCCCTCCCTGGATCCCCTCAGTCCCTCCCTGGATCCCCTCAATCCCTCCCTGGATCCCTCAATTCCTCCCTGGATCCCCTCAGTCCCTCCCTGGATCCCCTCAGTCCCTCCCTGGATCCCCTCAATCCCNCAATCCCTGCCTGGATCCCCCCAATCCCTCCCTGGATCCCCCCAATCCCTCCCTGGATCCCCTCAATCCCTGCCTGGATCCCCCCAGTCCCTCCCATGAGCTGAGTTTGTGATGGATGTGGCTGTTTTGTGGGAAGGGAATTTTGAGTGGACACTTGGTCCGTGTGAGATTTTCTGCTCCTTTGCCTCTTCCACAGGCCCTGCCATTCCCGAATTAAAACCAGGTTAAAACCAGATGGATTGGGTGGGTAATGAGACCCCCCCCCAAAAAAAACCGAACCTGTGTTAAATTGTCCTGGAACACAGGATCAGCAGCTCGGTGTTTTAGCCCTACCTTGGAATAAAATCCTCCCAGCACAGCTCCCCCGGGGCAGGAGAGGAATTCAGGAACTCTGAATTCATTTCTTTTGACGACCACGTCAACCTGCTCTGCACAAAAGAAAAAAAAAAACAACAACAAAAAACCCTATATTTAGAATGCATAATGCAAGCATATCATCTTCTAAACAAGAAAGTAGGACATGTCCTCAGCCAGGATGAAAAGAAAATGGGGAAAAGGAAAAAAAAAAAAGCCGAGTCTGCATCAGAAAGTGGGAGATGGCTCCCACATAAATGCAGTGTCAAAGTGGCAGCTCTTCCTCTAATAACAGTCATGTAAATACAAATACAAACATCCCTCGCCGCTCACTTCGGTAAATGCAGCTACACGGAACAAAAAGGGTGACAAAAAAAAACCGGGGGAAGTGATGAATATTTCCTGCCTTCCTGCCTGGCACAGAGAATGAAAACCTGGCAGGGCTCCGGGGTGGTTCTTGCAGCCCCTGGATGCTGAGTCGAAGCTTCCCCAAATTCCTGGAGTTTTTCAGGCTCCTCTGAAGTATCAAATGTGAAAAAAAAAAGAGCTTTGAAACGCCCAAGTTCTTCTCTCCAGTGGGCCTTGAACCAGAGTAAACAGCCTTTATTCAGGCAGTGCCCGATTTCCTGGCTTCTGGCTGGGAATTTCATCCCTGGGTTGGAACTTTTTAAACCAGATCCATGAAAAAAACATGGAAAACGGGCCTGGGAAGCTCTGCCTGGAGCAGGTGTCCGTAAGGACACAGCACCTCATGGCCTGTGAGGCTCCAGGGAGAGGCTGACAGCGAGGTTTGGCTGCTGGGGGTTGGAAATGAATAATTTTCATTCCATGGATCTTCGGACAGGCCTGAATTTCACTCCATAAAATTCTCCGTACCACATACACAGATGTTTAATACGATAAAACTCCATAAAACCCTTTGGCAACAGCTTTAACCCTTTGGAATGACCAAGAAATCACAAACGATCGAAGTGGTGATGCTGGATATCTGTGTTGTCCAGAGTGCTTGTTGTTCTGAGCTGGAACTGGAGTGGAAAATGGAGTTGAAGGGCTTTGTACAGGCCCCAGTTTGCAGCTGTTTTAGCTCCAAGGGACGTCTCAAACCTCAGCAATCCCAAAAGCCCAGGCTGAAGCCAGGTGGGTTGGGTGGGTAATGAGGCCCCAGGTCCTTGTCCTGGAACGTTATTGCCCATAATTGGACTTGATGGTGTTTTTTGTGTGTGTTCATTAGGAAGGGCTGGGATTACCTGAGTTATTAATTCTGCTGCAGCAGCAGCAGGGCCAGGAGTGTCAGCTGTGACCTGCAGCGATGAGAGCATGGGCTGAGGCAGGCACTGATGTGCTCCCAGAAGGAAAGGTGGGATCTGCCTCTCAGCCCGAGATTTACCAAACTCTAACAGAGCCAAGGCCGTGGCAGAGCTGAGAGCTTTGGCTTTCCAGCCTCTCACACGGGAAAAATCCCTTCTCCAGGGTGAATTGCCCCTGGAAGGAGCTCAGGGCCTGGCAGATTTCAGGGATTTCTCACCCCAAAAATCCCCCTGAGGTTTTCTCCTCGCTGCCAGAACTCTCCTCCCTCCCCAGCTCCACCCTTGAAGAGCCCCGCGCCACATCCTGGAGCCGCTCCCTCCCTCGGGATGTCCCTGGCAGGGGTTGTGAGCACCTAGGAAAGTCTTGGATCCCGACTCAGCCCTGTGAGCAGCCAGGGCTGGTCTCACACTGCATCCAAAATGAGTGTCCAGCCCTGTGTTCCCATTAATTCCCAGGCATGAAATCCAGGGCAGCGTTTTGGGCCAGCACAGCCTGGATGCTGGCGGATATTTTGAGTTTGGCGTTTAGTCCCGGGGCTATTGGTTCAGGAACACAAGGAAATTCTGGCACATCCTGGCCTCAGCTCATCTCCAGCTGGCCCCACCAACTCCCGGGGCTGCTGGAGTCGTTTCCAGACCCTTCATTTCTCCACCATTTGTTCTGCGTGCTGCACTTGGCCACGAATAAATCAGAAACCTCGGATTTCTCTGTTCCAGAGCTGAACAGAACCACGGATTCCTTGACGGAGGAGAAGACACTTAAACAAAATTCCTGCTTTTGTTCTTATTCCCCAGCCCGGCCAGGCACGCTGGAGCTGTGCTCCCAGTCAGTCACCCCTGGTAGCTGGCTGGTTTAGGGGATTGCTTTGCTCTGCCAACCCGCCCACGCAGGAGCCTCAAATATTTGCGAACAGGAGCTGCCACCGAGGCGGGCAGGGCTGGCTCCCGGCACTGCACAGCTGCAGCCGCTGCCGGCAGCTCAGCAGGGACCCCCCCGGCAATCCAAACACACCAAATTAATAATCCAAACACACCAAATTAATAATCCAAACACTCCAAATTAATCAGGGTCGCGTCCATAGACTCGGTTTGGTTCTCTCAGGTTTGCGCGGGAACTCAAACACGTCCATTAAACGGCGCTGGGGGTTCTGAGCTCCCGTTCAGGGTATCAAAGACCAGGGTATTGCAGAGGTGTTTATGGCGAATATTTGCTCTTTGTCAGTTTTGCCTCCCCTGAGTCTCCTCCCGTGGGCAGCCACCCCTTGACGAGGTTAAAATTACTCCTGGAAAAACAAAACGGGGCTGCTTTGTCTCGAAATTAGGCTTTCCGCCTCTCGGGACGAACACGTTCCTCCCTGACACCAGCAAAGTGCCAAATTTTTAATTGCCATTGCTTTGGTCGCCCGTTGTTTATGGAAGAGGAGGGGTAATTCCTAAATACCCAAAGTCTGCTGAAAGGAACTCGCTCCCACTGCTCGTTTGTTTTCCTTTGTGCTTTCCCAGGGCTGCCCTGTAGATGTTTATCCAGTGGGTTCAGTCCAATTAAACAGTTCATCAGCTGAGAAAATCAGCCCTGGAATAATCCTGCTGTCTTTAGTGGGACTAATGCCAGGCTTACAGTTAATTCAGGAACATTGTCACTGCTTTTAGGTGTCTTTTAAGTGTTTTTTCACCACTGCCCTGTTAATTCCCCTTACCTGGACACCAAATGGTTGTTAACTATTTAGGAATAAATCTAATAGAAACCTGCATTATGCAATAAAATATCCCTGGTCCACATGATCTATTTCTCCCTTTGCAAAGGGAGGTCAGCTGCTGGAAAAATCTGCCCACCAGGCATGGAGAGGGTTAAAAACCCCAAACATTTAATTTTGAAGTTGCCTAAACTTGGCAGAAGCAAGCTGACACCAGCACGACTGGTCTGTCTGTCTGCATTTTCTACAAAGCTTTAAATATCTCACAAGATACCCATTTCCTTTATTCTTTCCCTTCTTATTCTCCTTTTTTTTTTTTTTTTCCCTTTTTAGCTTTTTTCCCCTCTTGTTTGTTTTTTTTGTTGGTTTTTTTTTTTTTTTTCTCTTGGTGGTAGCTAAAAGCCATCCCAAAGTCTGAAGCAATTTCTCAGTTTCAAAAGAAAGGACAATAAACCTGTCATTTGTGGCCTGAGCAGCGAGGTTGCTTCTGCTGCTGCTCTGATATTAAAGCTGATTAGAAGCAGGCCTGGTTTTGAGGAGTTCATGTCTTTTTGAGGCTGTTTTGTTCTGTGGAGAGGAATTGCTGTGACCTGGCATGCTTTGAACTGGCAGGGCTATTGAGGATGGGCCAAGAGGAGAGCATTGCCTGGATAAAACTCACCTGAGGAGGCTCTGCTGGGGCGGTTTTTAATTTTATTTTATCTCATTTGGAAGGCACAAGAGGATGCCAGGATGAAAAGTGAGGCAGGGCTCTGTGCTGGGCTCTTTGAGCAGCTCCGAGTCTCGGAACCAGCCCCGGCGAGCGTTTGCAGGGAGCAGCCCCGGCCTTTTGTGATTCTCCAGGGGGAAGCTTTGGGGTTGTGCAGTTCCAGTTACTCCGGGTAACCCCGGGCTCTCCCTTCTTCCTGACCCAAAAGTGAACCCCTGGAGCAGTGGAACTCTGCAGTCTGGGCTGTTGTGAGCCAGCAGAGGATCCCGTGGGGGCTGAATCCCATCCCCAGCATCCCAGGCTGGCTCAGAGGGGTTTGGGCTGCAGCTGCAGGGCTGCTCCGGAAGCTCCAAATTCATTTTCCTGGAGTGGTTTCCGTGCCAAACACGGGCTCAGGGCTGGGAAATGCCTCTCTGGGTTTGTGTTTCCCTTTCCCCGAGGGTGCCAGGATGGCTCCACTCCAGCAGAGCCACAGGAGATTTCTGGAAACGCAGCGAGGGCTCCCACCCATCATTCCCAGATTGGTTTGTGTGGACACGGAGAGTTCAGACATCCATTGAGGGCTGTTAAAGTTTAAAGGCTGCCTCAAGAAACCCAGCAATTCATCATGAGGAGGATCAGAAAGCCCTGTGGCTCCTTTAGGACACCCCCAGGCATCCCCAGGTTCCCCAATTCCATGTCCCCATCCCTTGCAGCAGCAGCAGGGCTGGCGCTGCCCCGTTCCTCCTGCAGCAGATTCCAGCCTTCCCCTGCAGGACAGGCACAGGCCTGGATTAATTAATCCCTGTTCAGCCTGCCCGGGATGACACAGTTAGATCTCATTAGCTGGTCCCTTTATTTCCAGATCTCCTCAGCCTCCCCAGGGAAATGTTTTCCCCCCTCTTGCAGTGGATATCCGTGGGAGGTGGGGAGGGCAGCTGGCTGGGAGAGCACCAGAAAGCAGTGGCAGAAATTCGTGGAATGTTTTCAGGGGGAAACGTCTCCTAAATGACAGTAATTTTATAATCACAGGTATCACTTGTATCGCTCACCTGTCTGGGTGACCCTTACTGCAGCAAGGCTTTAATTACTGTAATTGGTTTATTGCCTCATCGTTCTCTGAATTAAAGAATTATTTCATCCTTATTTAAAGGACGAGGCAGGTATTGATTCAGGGGCTTTGAAAAATTCCACAACAGCGATTGTGTGGCTGCCAGAATTTTTTTTTTTAATTTTTTTTTTTTCTTTGTAAATCAAGTGCTTTGAGGACAATGAGCAACGTGTGCTTGTGATAGAGAACAGGAGCTTCAAATCCATCCATTTCAAAGAGGAATTCATTATCAGGGCTAATTTGCATCCACAAAAACACAGCTCGGCTCAGCACTGTCATCAGAAGGCATTTGCAGTGCTCAGTGTTGTGTTAAAAGCGCTTTTCAAGGACTTGGGGTTGCAAAGCCCAAGGAGAAGATGCTGCTCAGGCTCCAGCAGGTGTTTTGTTTTGTTCTTCCACTTAAATGAGACCTGCACTGAGTCCTGATCACCTTTGTCAGGATGAGACCAGAGCCACCTTAAAGGGAAATTTTCATCCCTAGAAAGGCCTGGGTTCCATGAAATCCCCGAACCAGGGGGCTTTGGGGGCAGCTGGGACCTGTCAGGCCCTGGAACTGCTCCTCCTGAAGAAAGCAAATTGCAGCCACTCCAGAGCGGTGTAAAATCAAACACAAAACAGGTGTTTGCTAATTAAAACTGAGATTTTAATGAATGACCTGTGTGGTTTTGGTGAATAAATACCACTCTCAGCATCTGCTCTATAATTAGGTTCCAACTTCTTCTGGGTTGTTTTTTTTTTTTCCCTTTCCTCAAGTCCCAGTAAATAACTACGGAATGCCAGGTTTAACTAAAACCTGCTCATCTTTGCTCTATAATGGGGAAAAAGCAGATGTTTCCTGCCCGGGTAACTCCAAGCAGCAGCAATCAACAGAGGAGGGGGGAAAAAAAACCCCCAAATTCTTCGTATTTCACCGTGTTTTAATCTCAGGGTTGTACAATAAGGGAGAGATTTCCTAAAATCCTCCCAGTGCTGCAGCTCGATGCCAGATTTGTAGGATGGCTCTGGTTGTATCCCTTGGGGGTTCGTTTTTATCTCACTGGGCGTTTGCTCAGACAGATTTCCTGCTTTGGGTTTTTTTGGGGGGTTTTTTTGTGTTGTTGTTCTGTTTGTTTGTTAGTTTTTGTTTGGTTTTGTTTGTTTTTGTTTTGGGGGTTTTGTTGGTTTTTTGTGGGTTTTTTGGTTGTTGTTTGAGTGGGGGTTTTGGTTTTTTTGTTTTTTTGTTCTTGTTTTGGGTTTTTTGTTTCATTTTTGTTTGGTTTGTTCTGGGAGTTTCGTTGGGTTTTTGTGGGTTCGTTGTTGTTTGGGTTTTTTATTTTTGTTTGGGGGGTTTTGTTTGGTTTTTTGTGTGGGGGGTTTTTTTGTTGTTGTTTGTTCGTTTGGGGGTTTTGTTGGTTTTTGTGGTTTTTTGGTTGTTGTTTGGGTGGGGGTTTTGGGTTTTTTGTTCTTGTTTTGGGTTTTTTGTTTTATTTTTGTTTGGTTTCTTTTGGGAGTTTTTTTGGGTTTTTGTGGGTTTGTTGTTGTTTGGGGGTTTTTTTTGTTTTTGTTTTGGGGATTTTGTTTGGTTTTGTGTGTGTGGGTTTTGTTTGTTTGGGGGTTTTGTTGGTTTTTGTGGGTTTTTTGGTTGTTGCTGTTTGGGTGGGGGTTTTGGGGTTTTTGTTTTATTTTTGTTTGGTTTCTTTTGGGAGTTTCGTTGGGTTTTTGTTTGGTTTGTTGTTGTTTTGGGAGTTTTGTTGGGGTTTTGTGGGTTTGTTGTTGTTTGGGGGTTTTTTTTGTTTTTGTTTTGGGGAGTTTGTTTGGTTTTGTGTGTGGGTTTTTTGGTTGTTGCTGTTTGGGTGGGGGTTTGGGGGTTTTTGTTGTTGTTTTGGGAGTTTTGTTTTGTTTTTGTTTGGT